>JAJLRJ010000002.1:40477092-40547092 GCA_024195265.1 Dendrophyllia cribrosa | reverse complement strand
ACCCCAGTCTGGGTGAAAGGGTCATGGAGAAGGGACGTCAAACCCAATTCAAAGCCAAGAATGCTTTCAAACCAGGCATCAAACGCCCCAAACTCAAAGCAGGAACGAAAAGAGCCCTGATGGCTGGGGCGATGGGAGGTGTCTTGGCCCCCGTAGTGGGAACTTTGGTCGCCAAAGCTATAAAAAAGACGAAAACGAAGAAGAAGAAATCATAAAAAGAAAACAGTTATGCAGTCCCTCATTGTCATTCCCACCTATGGAACATGGCCCACCATGCCATGCATCGCATGTAAAGTGGCTCTCGAAACGCTTCAACTGTTTGAGAAAAAAGAAACCTCAGAAGGGTGGTAGAAAAAAAAGAACATCCTTGCCCCATTGGGCTCAAGAACCTGGTCTGTCCAAACTCGTAGGTCTACCCAAACATTTACCGTCAAATGTGCAATTTCAACTTGAAAATTCCACGACCTCGGTGTAGGCAGGCGAAGGATATAAGAAAGGAGGAAACTGCAGGACACACACAGTTTTTTGTGATGGCCCCACCTAGAGGCGCTTGGCGTGCTTTTCCTGTCAATTCAAATTTTTCGCCCACTTCTGCTGCAGAGCGACGAGCGAACTCGGGATTTGATGCCCCAAGAAAGAAGGCCACTACCGATCGTTTTGGGAGACCCAACCGAGCCATGAAAGCCAGTATTGCCTTGAAAAAAGGAATCAAGACAGCCAATGCGGCGACAGCGGGAGCGATTTTAGCGGCCACTTTGGGCGGTGTGCTTGCAAGTCAACTATCCAAAAAGAAAAAAAAAAGAAGAAGCAAGAACAACAAGGTGCAGGCAAAAGATCAAGGGGATGGCGCATGCAAGAACAAGCCGACTGGTTATCGGGGTTGACGGATCGCCGGACGTTTTCGGAGGACATTAAAAGAGCCAGCAACGAACAATTGCGAGCTCTGACCGATCTGATACGTAATCTCTACGACAACGTGATCCAAGTACCCGCTTACGTCAAAACCCCTCTCCTGGGTAACAGGAAAACGATTCGACGCATCGGTGCACTGACGACGCCTTTGCACGAAAGAAAGAGGCTCTTAAGAAGAGTAGGAGGAGAAAAACTCGTTCCCTTTTTGCAAGCCGGACTAGACGCCTTGTCGTCATGACGGACAAATACGCTCGAGAGATGATGTTGGTGCCCAAAGATCCCCCCTGGATGAAACCGCCGGTTCCCTTTCTACCCGATTCATCCCGTCAATGGGGAAGGGGTGAACAAACACCCCCCCACCCAATGAAGCCTACTGGAAACGTCAATTCTTGACGGACCAATTGGTCAATGCCCCTCGTTTGGATCGCGTCATGCGTGTCATGGATGCCATGAAGAGCGTGGAAGGTGAAGGGCAACCGCCCAAGTTACCTTCGTACGGAAGTAAGAGCAGCAAATACTTTCGACTTCAGAATCAACTACGACACATGATAGACCCCCGTCAGACCTCTGCGCTCTTGAGAAGACCTCCCCCTCTTTCGGCGGCGGAAAACCAAGCCCGAATGGATGATATTATTCCCCCCAAACCACCCCTTGGATCCACACTTCCACCACCTCCCAAGTCATTTCAAGAAGCGCACCAGCAATCAAAGAACATTGACAAGCAATTGGCAAACTTCATCAACGTGGCTAAACAGAATTTGGACGAGGCCAAGCGCGCCGGCAATAATCCTAACGAGGTGAAAATGGCTGATCTAGATTGGCAAGTGGCTCAAAAGTCTGCTGAAGTCATACGAGAGTTGGACGATCAAGTAAACTTAGAAAACTATGGTTTGCCCTTCAGCGACCTCAAATACTGGACCACAGACAAAGACACATTCGATGCTGCCGTGGAAGCAAACAAAAGAGAGCTGCTGGAACGTCGTGACAAACTGTGGCGTCAACTGGAAACAGAATATCGAGAGCACAAGGAAAGCATGAAACAGAGAGAAAAGCAAAGACAAGCCAAGATAGAAAACATAATTCAAAAAGGAAAAGGGGTCGCCTTGAAACGACACAAACCTCGCGGTTGGGTGCAAGAGTAAGAAAGTTGTTCAGAAAAAAAAAGCAAAGAGATGTTTAAAAGTTGTCACTATTTAAATTGTTGACCTGTTTTCACAACAAGATTGTTGTAATAAAGTTGCTTTAAAATGTCAAAACACGTGTGCTCTTTTTCTTGCACTAACCGGTTTTTTGAATAAGAATTCATAAAAAAAAAGTCAAAAACGTAATGAAAAAAAAAAAAAACAATCTGCGTGGTTCATTGTCTGATGAACCAAATCAAACAAGGCAAGACTCCTTTGTGGCCACAAGTAACGAGAAAAGGCCCACTGGTAGTGTAGACTCTCGCCAAGGTCACAGGTTCGATTCCCGTTGGGGTCCCAAAAAAATCAACAAGAACATTCGAAAACAAGAAAACGAAAAACAAGCAAGAAAAACACAAAACAAAAAGCACTGTCATTTTCTGGAAACGCTTGGTTGACAAAACAAATTGCCCTTCAAAAACAAGAGACGTCAGCGAAGGGCTTCCTCGTAGCCTGAGGGGTGGCGTCAGCTTTTTTTCCTTTATAAAGTCTCGCACTTTGTTCTTTTTTCATTCTTCTCTCATTCGCTTACAACGCAAAGCCAGACGAGCTGCTCGGCAGAAGAAAACAGTAATGGATGCAAGATTATCGCAAACACTTGGGACGAGACAATTTCAATTTAAACTCTTTTATCATCGAGCCAGGTCCCGCTGGTGATTCGCGCGTGGTCTGGAATCAAGTGATGGTGTAAGCCGGGTTTTTCCAGGAAAATGCTGTTCTGAGAAAGACAAGAAAGATTTTTTCACGGCGTGAAAACAAAGATGGTTCATCGCTAAAAAATCAGACAACTCTCCTCGTGGAAGGTTTAAGAGGTGGCATTGGAAAAAGGACAACCTTTTCGGCAAAAGAAAGGGATTTTTTTACTGCAAAATCCTTCCGCAGGTTCGTAGTTTGTTTGTTTGTCTTTGCTCGATTCGTCATGCGAGGAAAATTTGATTTGTTTAAAATACTTTCACGTTTCTTCTTTCAAACGAGTTTTCTGCGAGTATTGAATTCAAACTATTTTTTTTTCTTTTTTCATTCACGGAATGTCCCGGAGGCGAGCCAAGATGATTTTCGTTCTAACATGCGATGGAATCGAAAGAGAAAGAGAACCTGATTTACGACACGTCTTCGCGGAAAATTTCTGACTTTGAATTTTTTGCCCTGAAGGTTTTCATGCGGTCTAATTAACAAGTGATTGCTTGTATTATGTTCTGTAAAAAGAATTATTCAGCGCTCGATGATAAGCGCTTTTATCACCATTACATCCAGATAAGTTTTGCTCAAACCCCGATCGGAAAGTTACTCAAGAAAAGAAGAAAGCGTTAATCCTTGAAATTTTTTCTTGTTGATGATTTTCATTAAACATGTTATTGAACTTTCATCCTTGTGTGGGCTTCTTCTTTCATATTGGGGATTTTGACTACTTCCCCAATTCATTCCCCAGGAGGATCGTACACAGGGAAATTTGACCACTTCCACAAAAAAATTTGAAAAAAAAATCAAAAAATTTTTTGAAAAAATTCGATACTCAAAATCACCTATATAAATCAAAAATTGAAAAAAAAATTGACAAAAAAATTCAAAAACATTTGAAAAAAAATGGAAAAATAATTCTAGTCAAAATCCCCTATATAATTTTTTCATTAAAAAACTTGTTGAACCTGATTTACCTGTGTGGGCTCCATTTTTTCCGTTGGGATGACGTCATTGATGACGTATATCGGGAATTTTGACTATTCCCTATATTCCAAAAAAAAATGGGCGTGGTTAGGAAAAAATGACTATTCCCTATATTGCCATGCCTTACTACTCCATGTGCTTGTAAGAACTACTTTTTTTTAATTACCAAATATCGGCATACATGAGACATGCGAAACTATGACGTAAGCCGAAGAAATCAATATGCAAATATCGTAACATCCTTAAACAGACGATGCAATGTTTGCACTTGTTCCTCACTGAAAAGGGATTATTTGTGGTGTAGCTTAGTGATGTTGGTGGTATGATGTCTGCTCTCAATAGTCGATTTACTCTGTCACTGAGTCCTTCCTTCTCAGTTGGCAAAGTAACAGTTACATGTTCATTGCTCTGGGTAGCAGGATACCTCCACTCTGTGCGAATTCTGTCATAAACTCTTCTTGGATCTTCATTTTGAAGAATTTGACTACCCTCGATCTTCTTTTACAGTCCATATTGACTTTCTTTTGTTGTATTTCTCCTGCGAATTTCTTGAATTGCTTCTTTGGACCAAGGTAATTTAGATGGAGTTGTGTCTTCAACAGTTTGTTCTTTGTCTTTGCCCTCCTTCCTCTTTGCCCTCCTCCTCCATTTGGCTTCTCTTCCTAAGCATTGAATGTAGTGTCTGGGATGCTTTTACCGATGCTTTCCCCTTCTCACACAAACGATAGTTCTTAACAGCAGTACCCTCTTTGTGTGCCATCAATTCAGCCAGACTGCCTGCAATTTCTTTGTTGTCCTTATAGCAAGTGGTTACAGCACCTTTCCTTAGTAGTGTGCTATAAATACGTCCTTTATTCCCACCTTTTTTCCACGCTGACTTTCTTGCTTTGTTGATTTGACTGGATTGCATTTTTGTTCCATTGAAAGATGGAAATAAAGGTTGATCTTCTTTCATTCCAATGCCTGGCACCTTTGATCGCACTTCTTGAAGAAAGATAGTAATCCAATTATGTAGGTTACCAGTGAGGACGATTTGTGCAGGGCCATAAATGTGAAATGTTTTGTGATCCATGACATTGACAACAAGCCCGTCGTCTTCTGTAAAGGCTCTTTTGAATTCTTTCAATGTCATGTTCGACAACACTCCAGCACGGTTTGCATTATCAATGGAGATTTGAAAGAGAATAAAGTCTCGCAGAAGGGTATACTGACTAAGTGTAATTTTCCACATTGTGTGCACCACTCAGCTTTCCAAGCAGGATTATGGCACCTCTGGAGGATTCACTCTTTTCAAATGCTTCAATTTGTTCTGGGGTGATAAGCTTAACTCGGTCTTTTTCCCTCATCTCCCACTTTCATTTCAGGCTCGAGCGTTTGTATGATGTACACCACCGATTAACCTTTTCTCTTAACTGAGTTAATAACTCACTACTGGCTTTAATGTCCTTTGGCTTTTCTGACAACAGGAAGCTGTAGAAATGTTGAAGGCTAGTTAAATATGACTTGATAGTTGCAGCAACATATTTTTCTTCAGCATATTTTGAAAACTTCTCCTTTAGCAGTGTTAAATCGAAAAGAGAGGCTACCTCTTTGTCAGTGTCTGTCACAGATAAAATCCTCTTTATCTGCGATGCATGCTGCTTGACCATTTTGGTATCTTTCTTTCCGCCATCTGGCGATTGCAGCCATGTTGCAAATGTGAGAATTAACACAGGATCAGTGTCATCATCGTCAACTTCGGCTTCTACATCTTTATCTTCATCTGCAAGTTGGGTGAGTTGACTAGTCAGTCAGACGTAGCAGGGGGCGAGGATCAGTTTGAAGAAGTCAATGGCCGGGTCGGGCAAGATGCGATGGTGTGGTCTGGGAGTTTGCAATAAGCGCAGATGTGCTCCACTCCCGGCTGGTGACTGGTGTTGTGGCAGGAACCAGTGCGATTCCATTCGCGGCAATAATTTCGTGGGCAGTTGCTGGGGCCTTGCGTGACGTGGGCATTGTTTATATTCCCCGGGAGTGGTGTCTTGGGAAGCCGCTATGATCTGGTGATGTTGAAGCACTTGCTTTCGCTAAAATCATCTCCCCAGTTTGCGAGACCAGCTTCGATGCGATCTAACACAGCAGCATGAAAGGAAAGCACGGCGTCCCAGTGATACTTAGAAGCGAGTCGCATTAGGGACATCAGATGTTGCGTCACCAAAGCCTGTTTTTCCTGTGTTTTGGAATTAACAATGTCTAGGTAGCCATAAACAAATTTAGCGGTTGAAAGGTCCTTAAGTTTCTTGCGGGAAAGGTCCTTAAATTTCTTGCGGGAAAGGCCGAACGGAACATGCAGATGGGGCCATTCTTACGGATTTCAAATATGTGTGCTATGGTCGAGTTGACCTTGTGACTTACCGGCGTTAGATCCGGAGTGCACAGTGTCCAGTGAAGGGATCGCTGTCGGTTTGGAATTGCCAGAGGATGACAGAGAACGCGCCTTGGTTTGCGCCTCCAGCTCCAGCAGTTGGATCTCTAACCTTTGCTTTTCTATCTGGAGCTTGAGAAGTTCCATGTCCTGGGAATTGCCAAGCAGTGCAATGGAAACCGGCGATCCACGTGGCGGTGTATTGTTGCCTTGAGTTGCAAATGTTGCCGATGGAGCACTAAATGGCGGGCGATTGAGAGATGGAAGGTAGTAAAGAAAACCCGTGGCAAGGAAGGAGGGGAGGGGAGGGGAATTTTTTGTGTACTATTCTTTTTAGACCCCCCCAAAAAAACCAAGCCCCTATTGTTTACACTACACCCCATAAATAAAAGCCCTTTTTAGACAGTTGATAAATAACCTAGGTATAAAAAAATTAACCTAGTTTAACTATTATAAACTAGGGTGAAAATTTTAACGTGGGTTAAAAAAAATTTCACCTGAAAATTTTTTTTACCTAAAACATATACAATGTATCTGGCAGTGCAACTGTCTTTATAATAAATTACATTTATGTCTTATCTGTGTCCATGTGCTCTTGATTGACCTGGTGTTTAGCTTGCCTTGCACATCTACTGTACAGTATCTTGTCTGAAAAATATGAACAGTAGAATCAGAATAATTGGCCTACGATTACATGACAAAACAATGTTCCAGCTACATGTATATGCAGCTCAAAAAAGTTGCTAATCAAATGTTTTGGAAAGAACCCCTGCAAGTTTCTGTTAATTTGTATTTGTATTTGAATTTGTACCGACCAAACGGGGTGTGAAATGCGAGCAATTTGGAACTTTCTTCGTCAAGCTTTAACTGCCAATACCCTGAGGAGGCATCCAGTTTTGAGAAGTATTTCGCGCCTGCCATTTGAGAAAGGATATCTTCGGCAGTGGGTAACTGATAGTGTTGCCTTTTTATCGCTTGATTGAGGTCACAAGGGTCAAGGCATACACGCAATTTTCCATTAAGTTTTTCAACAATCACGAGATTAGACACCCAATCAGTGGGCCCGTCAACCTTATCAATAATGCCGAGGCGCACCATGCAGTCAAGCTTATCTTTTAATTTCTCACGCAAAGCAAAAGGAACTTTTCTAGGCGCTTGGTGAACTTTAGTTAGACTACCTATTTCACCAAAGCAATCAGCATATTCATTGATTAAATTAGAGTACTCACAATCTACAGTCATTACACGGTTAATGAGACTGAGTTTTTTGCATCTGTTCAGTCCTAGGAGTGGGACAGAATCCATTTCTGCCACAATGAAGAGAACTTTGTAGTCTTGATTTCCATTGCTCAGATTGATGATGCACTTGCCAATAACTGGTATGTCGGTGCCATTGTAGGCGGTGAGCTTCACTTTCGCTGGGTGTAGCTTAGGCTTGTGGATGAGTTTGGTGTATGCCTTTTTTGGGAGGACATTAACTTGACTGCCTTTGTCAAGTTTGTAATTAATTTTAGTTCCATTTGAGTTCAAAATGACAGACCATTCCAGGTCTTCGTCTTCTGCATCAATTGAGTGTAGTGTGGTTTCGTCAACATCTTTCTCCTCTTCCAGGCCTTCCACCGTTATTGCCCAGACGAAGTTTTTTTATTTTTTTATTTTTTATTATAATATAATATTTACGCTACTTACAATGCAATGCTTAGGAATACATTACTTACAATATGATACTCTATTTACAACACGTACAATACAATCCTCACACTACTTACAATGCAATGCTCTACTTATATACAATACGCTCAATACAATACTCACACTACTTATAATGCAGTACTTACACTTTTTACAATACGACACTGGTTACATTACTTGTATATCGTCAGCTTAAATAATTTATTTTAAAGGACCAGTTGTAGTGTTCCACTCGTCTTTTCTTTTAAAGCTCATAAAAAAACCTTGCTTTTACAATGAAGGATTTAAGGATTTGAAGAGGTTTGTTTATTTGTTTATTTTTTCAAAAACCGCTGAACGATGTCAGAAAACTTGGAAACCCTTCTATGTCTGGGATTTTCTCTTGCATTTTACAAGTCCAGATAAAATATCTGGCAACAAGAAAGTAGAAATATTGTTGTGTGTGGGAAAGAATATCTGTTCTCAGACCTAGTATTATAGTCAAGGATAAATTATCAATTTTTGTCGTTGAACACTTTTCATAGAACCATTTTCCAAAACCCTGCCAGAAAAGTGACGTTTTGTTACAGTACCAGAATAAATGAATTAGTGTTTCTTTCTCTCCACTACAGAAAGTGCAAATATCATTATTCCTGATTCCAATTTTATTTAAAAAGTCATTTGTTGCTAGTCTTCGATGAAGCAGTTTAAACTGGAAAATAATTAATTTGGATATTTTTGTACAGCGAAAAGGTAGTTTGTAAACAGCCTGCCAGTTAATAAGATCAGTGCATTGTAAATTGCAGTCAATAATCCACTTATTTTGGCTTTTACTGGGGCAACTCTGTTTTAAGCTGACAAGTTTCTCGTAAGCTATTCTGTTAGATTTGTTAGCTTTTATAAAATTATCGGCAAAACTAACATAGTTTATGTTATTTGCAAATTGGTCTTCTTTGTCTCTTCTAAGGGCTTTTATAGCAGATACAACAACTTGAAAGACAAGAAAGTTTGTTTTGATGTCAAAGCGGTCTTTGAAGTTAGAGAAAGATAAAAAACTGTTCTCATCTTTCATAAGATGTCCAACTGTTTTTATTCCTTTAGCGGACCATGATTTATAGTATATTGGCTTATTCCCCACCCTTATAAGAGAATTGTGCCAGGGGTTCAGCGAAAAAAAATGTTTTACAGATTTTACGCTATCGTCAAAACTAATTAACATATTTTATTTAACATATTTTATTTGCATTCCAATATAACATTAATGGTATTGCAATAACAATGAATATAATAGTTACTAATTACGGATTAACAAATCATCACGCCTCAAGGACGCTTCATATATAAAATGACTCATTTTTTTACAAATCACGGGATCTATGCTATTGAAGAAAAATACAATAAGGTCTTCGTCTGTTAAATCCTTAAAACTTAATTTCTGACCATATTTGCAAAATTTCAGACGTAAAGGCGTCAGATACTTTAATATACCGAGACAGATCACTTTTATTAAGGTTTCCTTTGAAAATGTCAGGTCCTCCATACTCTTTTAATTCAAAGTCAAAAAAAAGTTTCCATTTACCATAATTGTCTCTGTCTAAGTATTTTTTAACCCAGGTTGATTTGAGCGCTTTATTAAAAGACTTAAGGTCGATCATCTTTAATCCTCCGTTTTCATAATCACTAATCATAACGTTTCGCTTGATTTTGTCCCCCTTTCCATCCAAAAGGAAATTATAGAAAATCTTGTTAATCTGATCTATTGCTCGGTGGTTTGTTTGTAGGGGAGAAAGAATATAAACGAGTTGTGAGGCAATTAAACTCTTTAAAACAACAATTTTCCCCAGAAGGCTTAAGCGGCGGTATTCCCAGCAGCTTAAGCAATTTTTAACTTTTTCTAACTTTTCACTGTAATTTTCGTTCATAGTTACAGTAAGATCTGTTGATATCCAAACGCCAAGAGCCTTTACTTTGTGTTTGACCCATTTTAGATTCTTTTCAGGACAGAAAATTTCTTGGCGTCCTGTGCAAGATCCGATCCAAAGTATTTCAGTTTTTTTGTTGTTAAGCCGCAGGCCAGATATAGCACTAAAACGTTCTAGGTCATGCAAAGTGGACACTAAGGACGTCTGGGAACCATCAAGAATGATTGTAGTGTCATCGGCATATTGACTAATTTTGATTTCTTTACCATGCACTAAAATTCCTTTTATAGCGTTGTTTCTTCTGATTTTTTCAGCTAATATTTCCACACCAAGAATAAAGATGTAAGGGGAAAGGGGGCAGCCTTGCCTAACTCCTCTTTCAGGTGTAAAAAAACTACTTGCCCACCCATTGTTTAAGATACAGCTTTCTATACTTTGATAACACAATTTAATCCAGTTTATAATTGATGGTCCAAAATTAAAAGACTCTAATGTTTTCCATATAAATGACCATTCCACTGTATCGAAGGCCTTTTTGAAATCCAAAAATAGTAGTAATCCAGGAATATCATAAGCAGCTGTGTGGTTTATTATGCCATCAATTAACCTAATATTTTCACCAATAAATCTACCTTTCAAAAAGCCAGTCTGGTCGTTATTAACTAGTTTTGAAATTACGTTTTTAATACGATTGGCTATGGCCTTTGCTGCTATTTTATAATCACAATTCAATAGTGTTATTGGGCGCCAATTTTTAACATAGTAAGGTTCTGCGTCTTTTTTTGGTATTAGTTTAATTATCCCACGTCTTTGGCTTATTGAAAGTTGCCCCTTTTGATAAGCATAGTTGAAAGAATTTAAAAAGTTGTCTGAGAGATCATTCCAAAAAATCTTGTAAAATTCTACAGCCAACCCATCGGTGCCTGGCGTTTTTTCATTATTCATACTTTTTAGAGCTTGTAGACATTCTTCCTTGGTTAACAGGCCTTCACAATTTTCTTTATCCTCAGAGTTCAAAACTTTCTGATCAGTTATTTCAAAAAAAGGTTGCTAGTTTCGCTATCGTCTTTGTCACTTTTTGAGCTATAAATATTTTGGTAGAAGGTTTCACATTCTTTCAAAATTTCTTTGTCTGAAGTGACAAATTCATTATCGTTCACCTTAAGCTGGCTAATTACACCATTTTTGAAGTGTCTCTTTTCAAGATTTAAAAAATATTTGGTATTTTTTTCGCCTTCATTATACCATCTGCATTTTGCTCTTAAAATCGCACCCTTTGTTTTGTATTCAATTATTTTTTCCAGTTCTCTCATTTTATCTTCTAAATCTTTGCGGTTTATCGTTTTTTTATCATCGTTGGTTTCATTGGATTCAATTTCTTTTTGTAGCATGTTTATTGACCTTTCTAATTCTTCTTCTTTCCGCAACAATTTGGCCTTTTTAGCTGATGCATATTTAATAGTTTGCTCTCTAACTTTTAACTTGATCATTTCCCATTTCAGGGCAACATTAACGAGATTATCATCTTGATATTCATTTTGGACATCTCTAATTGTTTGTCGTATTTGGTTTACATATTCAGACTCTATTAAGAACGACATATTTAACTTCCAATATCCTGGACCTCTTGGGTTACAGTGAAGATTAATTTTAATAATTATTAAGGAGTGATCCGTTTTAAAGCCTGTTCCAATATCAGCATGTGTAATATTGCACATTAAACTCTGACTCACGAGAAAGAAATCTAGACGGCAATGTATTTCGGGTGTTTTACGACGCCAGGTGTATCTACGGGTATCAGGGTTTAGAACCCTCCATGCATCTACCAAATCTAATTCATCTATGTAATTTTTAAGTACATTAACTGCCTTTGTATGGGTTTTGGCAAGGCCGTCTCTTTTATCCCTTTCTAGATTTAATACGAAATTAAAATCGCCACCTAATATGATATCATCACATTGAAAATCTTGTAAGTTGTTGAAAAACCCTTCAAAGAAGCTTGGATTGTTCTCATTAGGTGCATAAATAGTGGCCAGAGTAATAATCCTCTCATTTGTTTTGATGTCACAGATGATAAATCTACCCGTAGGGTCAGAATAAAATCGCTGAAGTTGAAAAGCAAAATTATTATTGAAGAGAATAGCAACTCCTCCTCTGACACTAGAACAACAATTAAATAAAGTTTTATAGCCCCATTCGGCCGACCATGCAGAAGTTGTATTTTCAACACTGTGGGTTTCTTGTAATAAATAGATTGAAAATCGTTTTGCTCTTAGCCAATTAAAAACTTCTCTTCTCTTTTGTCGTTCTCCTAAACCTCTTACATTAAGTGAACAGATATTAAGATCCATTAACTAAAAATCAGGTATAATATCTCAGCTTTTTCAAAGGAGGTTGATACAGGCAAAAAAGTCGTGGAACTAGCTGAAACAGGGTTAGTGAAGTTAAAATACCAAATTTTAAGCTGGCGACATACATGTATGATCATAAAACATAAACACCGTAACAAATAAAAAACCCTTGGCATTGGTCTATGGTCCCAGTAGGATTCATAGGTGTTATTGTTCATCCTAATTAAGTCGAAATGGGTTTCAACTGCCTGTCAGAATCTTAAATTTGCATATTGAAAGCATATTGTGGTTTTAACTCCGTACAGATAATTTTTGCAGATTTTAAAAGACTACGTAAATAAATATATATATATATATATATATATAGAGAGAGAGAGAGAATCTTAAAATTTGACGTTATTGCAATACAACGTTCTGCGCATTTAAAGTTATTTTAAATATTCCGGAACATTTTCAGAATCGTATCTTTCGCTATTTATGTATACATGTAGATATCGACCTTTAACTTTAGCATCGCTTAATCCATGTTCCTCGCTGGCTTTTATCATTGCCTTAATCAGTATTTTCCGTTCTTCCTGTATGACCTTTGCATAGTCTTCTGTGATGTATGCTTCCGGGTGTGTACTAGAATTTTTTATCTTACCTCTCGCCGACCAAACAAGATCTCGGTCCTCCCGACATACAAATCTGGCGATAATAGGTCTGTGCCTATTTTGGATTTTTTTACCAACCCAATGTACTGCATGAAATCTCATTCCGGAGGTGTCAATGCCAAGATCTTCCTTGATGATCTCATTCACGAGCGATTTACAATCTTCGTCTTTTCTCTCCATGATGTTGTTCAGTCTCAAATTCTCTCGTCTAGTGTATTGTTCGAGGCTTGTATTACGTTCAAGTTCCTTTTTTAACTGTTGTTCCAGATCCGCAATCTTTTTATTTAGTAGCTCCGAATCTGCTACTGGTGCTAATGATTCTCTTTGGAATTGTCCCTTTAAGGTGTCAACTTCCTCTTGAGTATAGCTCAAACTCTGTTCCAAGTTTTTAATCGAAGACTTTACTTCGTCTATGTCTGCTTTAAATTCATGGCGTAAATTGTCTAAATCGGTGTGTAGCTCCGCCAGACCCTCAGTAACAATTTTTTTCAAGCAATCGATCGAGTCTTTTAGTTTTTGGCTGAAGCTGCTGTTGATCTCGTCGTCGTTGACACTTGGAGCGGCCATTTCTTCCTCAGCTTGCCCCGACGAAGTTGTCCCATTCATCTTCTGCTGTGATGTCAGGCTGGCGATTGATTTCTCGAATTGGCCTGTTGCGTGTTTGTGGAGGGTTGACTTTGCGGTGTTTTTTTAGGGCAGCATTGTGCAAAGTGATTTGAAACGCCACAATCATTGCATAGCTTTCCATATGCTGGGCAATTTCCACGATTGTGTCCACGACCACAAAATTTGCAGTTGAAGCGCCTTTGTTTATCTTGGGTGTCGCCCCTTGGCCGACCATGTCGACTGGAGTGGGTTTCGACGCTTGTTTGAGCTCTTTAGCGTGTTTTCTCAATTCCTCAGCAGCGCGACCAAGTACAATGCCTTGTCCAATTTTAGATCTGTTTCTCGTAGGTAGTGCTCACGGAGTTTGTGGTCAGTCGTTCCACAAACGATTCTGTCAGTAATGAGGGAGTCTTTTAGAGTGGCAAAAGCGCATTCCTCAGCACGTTTCTTCAGTTCGGTAACAAAATCATCAAAGGACTGTTCCTCTTGTTGGTTGTAGGAGAAAAATTGATGGTGTAGAAAGGTAGTGTTCTTTCGAGGATTACAATATGCGGTGAATTTGCTTAGGATCGAGATAACTTTCATCTTATCTTCATTGCTTGGAAAGGTGAAAGTGTTGTAGATTTCACGTGCCCTTTTGCCAATGCAAGTGAGAAGGATGGGTGACTTGACTTTTTCGGATTTGCCATCACTCTCAGTAGCTACTAGGTATAGCTCAAACTCTTGTTTCCATCTCCTCCAGTTTTCTCTTGCGTTTCCTTCGAAGGAGAGTTGCTCTGGAGGGTCTAATTTGTCCATTTTAGAGATATCCCACGTCTGGCACCATGTTAAGATTAAACACGATGTTGGGGAGAAGAAAAGACGTTTATTCTCTTGTGTGGCAACCTTTTAAAGTACAGCAGTGTAACGTGATATATATATTGTATGATAGATTGGTTAATAATTAGATAAACACAAGAATCACGACAGTTTCCAGAATCATAAGTATTTCGATCTCCACTTTATTTTTACCCAAACTTACACTAACAGGTGTCCACATATTTTTGCAGTGTTTTTATTTTTTTGCAGTGGAATTTACCAGCATAATAATCTTAAACAGCGCCTTTTGGCCTTATTAACCGTAAAGAGTGATACTTTGTAGTTATTAATCGTGAAACAATGTCAGTTACAGTTAATAATCTTAAAATTCCAGATTAATAACTATGTTTGGCAGACGTTTACAGTTAATAATCGTGTAATGCGCGAATATTAATTGTGTCTGACAGACATTTACAGTTATTAATCGTGAGTTGCCCATTTCCACGGATAAGATAACTCGAAAGCAAATTTAACTTGACCATCCGCCATTACAAAAAAGAAAACTAACGTAAAGTCTACTTTCCACAGGACTTGTTATACCGTAAATATTCCACAACCGAATTCTTCAGGGGTCAAAATTTCTATTGAGCTTGACTTCTATTCGATTTAATTTGTTCGTGAACGATATTTTCCTAGTCTTCCTTTTCGATGAAGAACAACGCGAGCGTCGCCATTAAACATAGAAGCGCGAGCGTGTGAAGCATTTATACATGTAAAATTAAAACACCTCTATTTAAGTCTTGTTATTGGAAGAAAACAAAGCGAGAGATCTCTTAATCGATTTCCGAAACTAAAATTCATTTGACCCGGCCAGAGAAGTAGAAAATTGCTTTTGACAAGAATTGTTTTCAATTGAACGTATCGTGAAATCAACAACACGGCGAAATACTTTCAGTGGGAAGATTCGCTCGCAGTCAAAATTAGCGGTGTTAACTTAAAAAAGATTTTGAAAAGTCTAACTTATTGGAAAAGCTTTCATTCTTTAGCAGTGGAGAGCTGATAACAAGGTTTGTCCTCCACAATCGTTCACAAACTGACAATAAGTGACAGAAACTAAACAACATGCTTACAACATTCAGTTCCACTAGCGTCAAAAAATATTTTGGAACTCCAAAGGAAAATCGGCTGAAAATCCGCCTGTACGGGATATGAATTTGAAATGATTATTTTGGTTTAAAACTCAAAATGCATCTAATGATAACCAAATCCTTTTAGTTGATTCATTTTCATTCACGATCGAAACACTTTGTACTTATTTTAAAATCGTAAAGACTGATAGTTCGCAGTTATTAATCGTGAAGTGCGTCACTTGCGATTAATAACTATGGGAAACATTTGAAGGCACTTGAAAAGAAAGGGCTTTCTTCGAAAGCGAGTTAGCGGGACGTATTCATTCAATGCACTTCCGGACTTCGGAATGAAACTCCAACTTACAAAAAAATATATTTTTTATGAAAAAGTGAGTTACAAGCGAATTTCAGATAAACTTACTCATTGACGGCCGGCGCACAAGTTGAAATCTTCGAACACCATAAAATTGCACATCGTCGAATTTCGCGGAATATGCATCATCACAGGGAAAAAACACATCACAGCCAGGAAAGCAGTTAAATGTTTCGTGAAACAAAACTTAACATGAGCGGTATAATTTGTTGTTATGATGTAACTTGCTTTAATATAAGGTTTATAAATATTTCGAGCGAAAAATTGAAATCTGAGAACACCGCCGTTCGATTATGCAAATTTGATAAGATCGCTCCGGCAAAATATTCGCGGCTTGAATATTTGCGGAGTTTTCGCATCGTCTTCGCAAAAATACTCTTTCAGTTGAGAAATAAAATAATATATCGTTTTCTAAAGGACTTTTCATTAAGAAAAAGATCTGTTTTAGTTGAAAGTGTTTTGCACGAAGAGGTTTGATGGTCTTTGATGCAAACGGTCTGGAAAAACATCGGGTGTCACGCAACAGGCGAGGAATTTTTCTTTCAGGCTCCGGTGAAACTTCAGTAAAAAGAATGCTTATCAGGTTAAGATTAAACCTCTAAAATAGCGAAGCTATGTCTTATAAAGCTTACAGTTCCTTTCAAATGAAAGATCGTTTTCAACCTGTTTAATTTCTTACTAGTCCGCAGTGGATGTACGATGCATGCAGGATATGCCGCATTGTGTTATCTGTTTTTTTAGCGTTTTTTCAGCATATAAGCGAGGATTTTGTGTGTTTAAAGACCCATCCAGCTAGCCACACAACCTGAAAAAACGATATTAAAGCAGTGTACGATAAATAGAAATTATTTTCGGTAAGCACCTCGTTTGATTCTCAGGCGGTCAATTTTCCTGGAGCCGGTCATTTGCGTCAAAGTGCGTCTATAGCAACCAATTGCAGAGCTTGCTGTCAAATATTGTGTCCAATCGCAGAGCTGGCTGTCAAAATGTCTCCAATCGCATAACTGGCTGTCAAATTTGTGTCAAGTTGTAGCCAAGAAGCATCAAGTGAGATGCCGAATCGTTCTTCCCATCACGAGGGAGGTCCTTTTTTTCAACGTCAAATTGTCATTGACTAAATTCTTTTTTCAACTGAACTGTAAAGCAACTCGTCGACGACGCTGAATTCAACGAAACGATTTAAAAGAAAGACCTTTCGCAACGCGAGCATGTTTTCGCCCTTACAATATTCCGCGCAGAATGTTTTCTTTTCAACTCACTTAAATTCACCTGATGCGAGCGAAAATTTCCTATTCAGTAAAATATAAAGGAATTTCTTATTGTTAATTTGAGCGCACAATAAATGATGTTTTTCTGACAACATAATCTCGCAGACAAAGTGATTCAGGTTTTCTTTTCATGACCAACCATGCCGTGGCATGTTCGATCCCCGGGGGGGAGGGGGGGGGGGTACTTCTTATAATGGGCTATACGGGGATGCTCCGCCCGAAAGGGGTACTTTTTTTAGGCTGGCTGTATATGAAAGGGTAGGGATTTCACGAGTTAAAGTATATGAAAGGGTGGGGATTTTACGAAGTATAGGAAAGGGTAGGGAAAACACCGGTTGAAGTATAAAGTGTAAAGTATAAAGGGTAGGTTTTCCCTACCCTTTATACTTTACACATACTTCAACCGGTGTTTTCCCTACCCTTTCTTATACTTCGTGAAATCCCCACCCTTTCATATACTTCAACTCGTGAAATCCCTACCCTTTCATATACAGCCAGCCTAAAAAAGGTACCCCTTTCGGTGAAGTATATTTTACTGAATAGGAAATTTTCGCTCGCATCAGGTGAATTCAAGTGAGTTGAAAAGAAAACATTCTGCGCGGAATATTGTAAGGGCGAAAACATGCTCGCGTTGCGAAAGGTCTTTCTTTTAAATCGTTTCGTTGAATTCAGCGTCGTCGACGAGTTGCTTTACAGTTCAGTTGAAAAAAGAATTTAGTCAATGACAATTTGACGTTGAAAAAAAGGACCTCCCTCGTGATGGGAAGAACGATTCGGCATCTCACTTGATGCTTCTTGGCTACAACTTGACACAAATTTGACAGCCAGTTATGCGATTGGAGACATTTTGACAGCCAGCTCTGCGATTGGACACAATATTTGACAGCAAGCTCTGCAATTGGTTGCTATAGACGCACTTTGACGCAAATGACCGGCTCCAGGAAAATTGACCGCCTGAGAATCAAACGAGGCGCTTACCGAAAATAATTTCTATTTATCGTACACTGCTTTAAAAGTAAAAAAGAGTCAAGTTGGACTCATTTCTCGGATTAAGGAATTTTTACCACGGTTAAAACCACTTCTGATTAAGTGGCTTTCCAAATTTTTGGATGGAAATCCGCCAATGACTGAACACGTGCTATAAGCTTAGTTGAAGCTTTTTGTAGAGTAAGTTCACCACATAAGACTGCGAGAAAAAAATATCCTTATGCTGGGCTGCCCTGTTGGACTGTTGGTGGAACTTGAAATGAAAACACTATTGAGCTTCAAATACATATTGGTTGAAAATAATGCGTCGGATTTCTTTGCAAGAACTGAATGAGTGCTGAAATGTTCACCACTGTGCAGGGTGGAAGAAGTGACAATTTACCAAGCGCAAATCACTGAAATCAAAACATCGATAGCTGTATAAATCACTGCTGACAGAAAAGAACAAATTTAAAGGACAAGACTTCACAAACGAATTTTGAGAGCCGCATGCATGGCCGTTGCATAGCCGTTGTTTCTACTCTGCCACACTTGTGAACGCCAAAGGTGAGCCACTGTTTTTGCCCAGGTTAATACTTCATCTCAGTTTGTTGTACTTGATCGGTTGTGGGTTTTTTCGTAATTAAACAGATTACAATGTCTGTCGCTTTTTGTTTACCGTTTTTTTTATTACAGTCACGCTTTAAACTATCCTATTTTTCCCGCGTAGAAATATCAATTTACCGCTAAAACCCGGATTTCTTGTAGCAGTGATTTTGTAAGGGAAAACGAGCAATGTGGACCATTTAATATCGTTTTTTCAGGTTGTGTGGCTAGCTGGATGGGTCTTTAAACACACAAAATCCTCGCTTATATGCTGAAAAAACGCTAAAAAAACAGATAACACAATGCGGCATATCCTGCATGCACAGTACATCCACTGCGGACTAGTAAGAAATTAAACAGGTTGAAAACGATCTTTCATTTGAAAGGAACTGTAAGCTTTATAAGACATAGCTTCGCTATTTTAGAGGTTTAATCTTAACCTGATAAGCATTCTTTTTACTGAAGTTTCACTGGAGCCTGAAAGAAAAATTCCTCGCCTGTTGCGTGACACCCGATGTTTTTCCAGACCGTTTGCATCAAAGACCATCAAACCTCTTCGTGCAAAACACTTTCAACTAAAACAGATCTTTTTCTTAATGAAAAGTCCTTTAGAAAACGATATATTATTTTATTTCTCAACTGAAAGAGTATTTTTGCGAAGACGATGCGAAAACTCCGCAAATATTCAAGCCGCGAATATTTTGCCGGAGCGATCTTATCAAATTTGCATAATCGAACGGCGGTGTTCTCAGATTTCAATTTTTCGCTCGAAATATTTATAAACCTTATATTAAAGCAAGTTACATCATAACAACAAATTATACCGCTCATGTTAAGTTTTGTTTCGCGAAACATTTAACTGCTTTCCTGGCTGTGATGTGTTTTTTCCCTGTGATGATGCATATTCCGCGAAATTCGACAATGTGCAATTTTATGGTGTTCGAAGATTTCAACTTGTGCGCCGGCCGTCAATGAGTAAGTTTATCTGAAATTCGCTTGTAACTCACTTTTTCATAAAAAATATATATTTTTGTAAGTTGGAGTTTCATTCCGAAGTCCGGAAGTGCATTGAATGAATACGTCCCGCTAACTCGCTTTCGAAGAAAGCCCTTTCTTTTCAAGTGCCTTCAAATGTTTCCCATAGTTATTAATCGCAAGTGACGCACTTCACGATTAATAACTGCGAACTATCAGTCTTTACGATTTTAAAATAAGTACAAAGTGTTTCGATCGTGAATGAAAATGAATCAACTAAAAGGATTTGGTTATCATTAGATGCATTTTGAGTTTTAAACCAAAATAATCATTTCAAATTCATATCCCGTACAGGCGGATTTTCAGCCGATTTTCCTTTGGAGTTCCAAAATATTTTTTGACGCTAGTGGAACTGAATGTTGTAAGCATGTTGTTTAGTTTCTGTCACTTATTGTCAGTTTGTGAACGATTGTGGAGGACAAACCTTGTTATCAGCTCTCCACTGCTAAAGAATGAAAGCCTTTCCAATAAGTTAGACTTTTCAAAATCTTTTTTAAGTTAACACCGCTAATTTTGACTGCGAGCGAGCGAATCTTCCCACTGAAAGTATTTCGCCGTGTTGTTGATTTCACGATACGTTCAATTGAAAACAATTCTTGTCAAAAGCAATTTTCTACTTCTCCGGCCGGGTCAAATGAATTTTAGTTTCGGAAATCGAATAAGAGATCTCTCGCTTTGTTTTCTTCCAATAACAAGACTTAAATAGAGGTGTTTTAATTTTACATGACTGTATAAATGCTTCACACGCTCGCGCTTCTATGTTTAATGGCGACACTCGCGTTGTTCTTCATCGAAAAGGAAGACTAGGAAAATATCATTCGCGAACAAATTAAATCGAATAGAAGTCAAGCTCAATAGAAATTTTGACCCCTGAAGAATTCGGTTGTGGAATATTTACGGTATAACAAGTCCTGTGGAAAGTAGACTTTACGTTAGTTTTCTTTTTTGTAATGGCAGATGATCAAGTTAAATTTGCTTTCGAGTTATCTTGTCCGTGGAAATGGGCAACTCACGATTAATAGCTGTAAATGTCTGTCAGACACAATTAATATTCGCGCATTACACGATTATTAACTGTAAACGTCTGCCAAACATAGTTATTAATCTGGAATTTTAAGATTATTAACTGTAACTGACATTGTTTCATGATTAATAAGTACAAAGTATCACTCTTTACAGTTAATAAGGACAAAAGGCGCTGTTTAAGATTATTATGCTGGTAAATTCCACTGCAAAAAAATAAAAACACTGCAAAAATATGTGGACACCTGTTTACTACAGTCAAACCTGTATATAACGGCCCTGTATATAGCGGTCACCCTGTATATAACGGTCACCGAACAACTTCCCGAAAATCGTGCCTTATATTTACTGTAAAGTTTACCTGTATAAAGCGGTCACCTGTATATAACGGACGCAGTCACCCTTTAGACTTCCCGAATCCACAATTTCATTATTTTTTACCTGTACATAACGGTCACCAAATTGGATTACGATCAAACCATTAGCCAATCATGACAAGCTTTATTCAACAGCTCATTAAATTGTAGCTACCAGGGCAGGGGTCGCACACAAAATATTAATACAAATATTATACGAAATACAACTTCAAATACATGTCATCGCCTGCGTCCGACACATGGTTGCGACAGACAGCAACAAAAGTGCCGATGTTCTGCTCTCGGAAGCGGGTCATATCGCTTTCAAACAATACAGTAGTTTCTTTCTTCGAACTAACACCCGTATTTTCCGTACCAAACTATATTCACTTTCGAATTCTGCGTAGTTCCTTGATAATTACACTGTACTTGTCAAGTTGACAGCTGTTGTTTTATAGACCATGAGAGCGCTCTGCGTCAAATTCCTCTTCTATGGTCTTCTATCAGAAATTTTATCTCTTTATTATTTTTATTTTCTTCCACAGACATTTTAGGGGCCTTTAACTCGTATTTTGAACGTTGCTGTTAATTGTTGTTGTCAATAAAATGTAAATTTATTGATTATTTCCATATAAAAACGTTATTCATTAACTTCCAGTAGAGTTTAAAGGAAACCTGTATGTAGCAGTCACCCTGTATATAACGGTCACCTGGCCATTTCCCAAGGGTGACCGTTATATACAGGTTTGACTGTATATAGGAGGTAGCAAAAGAACAAAAATAAATAAATGGTTTCATTAAAAAGAGTTGCCAACATGTACCTCACAATTTCCAGCCAAGGGCTGCCAATATAAAGTCTGGGGTTAGGGGAATTCCACCAGCAACACTGCACTACAGTTCTGAGCCCTGGTCAGATACATTGCTATCTGTACTTAATTTACTAGATTTTTTTGTTTTTACTTCCAAATGTACCCTGGCTTACAGTGTACATGTACAACTGGGAGCATACACTGTAATGTGGAACTGAACACCCCAAAAGAAACCAAAACCATACAATAACATGTACTTTAATCCCTAAAAAAGTGTATATATACTGTATAACAAACATGTATATCCCATTCAAATACATGGAAGTCCCTCCAGGGATTAAGAGAACCACATTAAATAATACAAAGTTAACTTAAGTAGATGTAGTACCCCAGACAGGATGATTTAATGTTCTGTCTGGGTACTCAAATGCTTTAAAGCAATAATTTAATTAGCCAACGCTAATTAGATGTTCCTGTTAAAATATTGAATTAAAATAAAAAAAATACGTTGCAAGAACTACATTGAACACTATATGATGATACCAGGTTAGCCCAGTGGAGGTCTAAACTTTGAAGCATATAAATGTAGCAAGAGCATGTAAAGCATCTGCATTGAACAAGCACAATGTACAATGTATTGTATTATAAAAAGTTATAGAAGTTTAGATGGAAGGAATGAAATTTTGGTTTTATGATACAAATGTACATGTAGTTGTGCTGCATCACATTGTCCAAATCGTGTCTGCAGTGACATAAAATTATTAGGGAAATACACATGTGTAAGGGTGAGTGGTCGCTTACCAGAGGTTAAAAACATTAAAGAAAAATTCAAACCGCCACCATTTAAAGTGGACACGATTGCTCACGAGAGTGGTCACTTATATTACAAAGCGTGTTGACTATATGATGATACCAGAAAAGTTTTGGTATTTTGAAAAAGTGGTTGCTTTGGATACATGTAAATTGTAGGTGGTTACTTACTTGTATGAGAGGTGGTCGCAGATGGAGGTTGGACTGTATATAACCCTTCCATTAAGGCTAAAGCAGCCAGCAATTTGGCACACGGGTTTTTGTTTTAATTCACTCCTCTAATGTATCCTAAGATGAGTACTTATGACACTTTTATGATAATTTTTAATGTAAATAATGCATGAGCAGGGCAAATCTTTTGACATGAAAACCAAAGTTGCAGCATATATTTTATAAGTGTACTGAGGGTGGTACATATTTTATTTCATTATTTTCATGTGGAATCTCCCTTTTTGTTCAGTTGCTTATTGGTTGGTATTTACTTACAACCAATGTATGAAAGTTAAAATTAAAAATCTATCACTTATAATTTAACCCATTCCTCGACTGTTTTGTTGAGATTACGTCTATACATGTACGTAGATACAAATGAAGTACATTGTATTAAAAATAAAAATGTTGAGTTTGTTGCTTCTCAACCCCAGTAGCTCACTTGCAGCTGGTGGGTTATACACCTTATTCATAAATGGCGGCGGATTTATTATTCTTTTATATTCATGCTAATCAGCCTACCAAGCCTCATTTTAGAGCAAAAATTATTTTGAATTTTGGCCATGCTGACGAGGCTTGGTAGGCTGATTAGCATGAATATAAAAGAATAATTAATCGGCCGCCATTTATGAATACGGTCTATGACTTGAACTACAGTGTAAATAAACTCAACATAAAACACAGGTACATGTACCCCTGTGTGAAATGCACCATATTGTTCTATCAAAAGCTTTTTTACTGGGACTGTTTTTGGGGACGAGACAAAGAGACCTTGATTCGCTCTGACAAAGGGCTAGCGTTCAAAACATCAGCTATTTGAATCTTTTTACAGTGGTCAATTTGCCTTATCGACTCAGTTAATAAAACTAAATTCTCAATACATGCACTGCCAGCAATGCAGCCCTTTGCTTCCTATTACATGACCAATTTAAATGTAAGAGAAAATGAGGGATAAATACATGTAGCTTACCTGAGCAAGAATTAAGTACAATTCAATTGGACAGCACACAGTGTACATCAAGATGGTTTCTTTAGACTTAGAGAACTGGTGATACAGTAAATAGAAGACTCTTAGAAAAAAATCATTAACTAAACATGATTGCAACAGAAATTAACTACAGTCCATAAGCAACAATATATAAGCTTATAGCAATTCTATTATTTTACAAGACTAGTACAGATTCATGAGCTATTCATGTATGGAATTATGTGCAGTTTAGCAATGTGCTGCTGTCTCTTGGATCTTTCTAAAGCTATTAAATGGCAAGACAGTACAATGTAATTTGAGCTTCCATGTGGGTCACATGTAGCTACAGCTGTAATATATTACAGAGCACATGGTTTCCAATATACTTCCACACAAAGCTAAGACAAAATATTAATTCGATCAACTGATTTGATTTCAATTAACGAATCCAATAGAATGCAATCGTTTGACTCAGAAAATGGCTTGGTAAGTTTAAGACGCTTACATTATGTAGACTTCACTAAAGATCTACATGTTATTAAAGCTTACCGGTACAATGATGCATTGATCGCATTCGAAGGCAAGCTGTGCCGATCGGGTCATTGATCATTTCGCAAGGAACAAAAAAGTTTAAAGCTTACATGTAAGCTTATATGTACATGCAAGGAATCCTGTATACTCAGCTAGTATAAGGAAGGAACTCACCTTAAATTTCTTATGAGAATTCCAATATTTGAAGCCCACATGATACGGTGCGATCGTTTGGCTACATCTTAGTTCAAGAGGCCATTTTGCACTGGTAACAACATGAAAACGATGGATTGGTGTAAACATACAAATTTCCCACCAAAAGAGGCCTCTATGCAGGCGACTGGTCACTGCGACTTGTTCACACGAGGCGACTAGTCTCCTCGTGTGTGCCGACCTTAAGGTAAGTGCAAAACCATTCATACGCAAATTAGTTTTTTAATTGCATATGAATTAAAACTAATATGAAAGGCTTTGCACTTAGCCTCGCTTTAAAAACGAGGCTAAAGGCAACTTGGAAATGGCCCATTGGTAGCAAACCATTACATTTCTGAGGGGGGGGGGGGGGGGGGGGAAACTGGGTGATTTGAAAAAAACCTGCAAGCCAACCCACTTGGAAAAAAATATCCTGCAGCTGCAGAAGCCCAACTAAAGGCTTTGTGTGTTTAGCAAAAAAAATTCCCGCAGCACCACATCTAAAGAAAAACATTTCGAGCACAGCCAAGCTCACCCAACCACCTCCTGAAGTCTAGTTGTCCGAACAGGAGTTATTTGCGACATAAAAACTCATGATATACGATATTGTCAGTTACATTTAACGTTGTTGGTCTTTCTTCACACGCCTGATGATATTTTCTAATTCTATTTGTGAATGTGGGGACACAGGCAGTAACATTAGACTTTCATGTTCACTTATTAATCCAACAATTTCGTTGGAAAGTTGTGAAATGTGTTCACAATTGTAACCTAACCCCTTCGATACAGTATAATGGACAATAGCAAAGATAATAAAATACTCCAGTGCATTCAGAGCTCCTGTTCCAGAATTTTCTGTTGTGTTTTTACAACGTTTTTTTGGCGGTGTGGTGATCAAATTCTTTTTTTTATTTATTTATTTATTTTTTTTTTTTAAGCTTACTTCCATATATTTCACAATATTTCTATATTCTTACTGTAAATTTAATACTATACATCCATGTAACTACTTATTACAGCATTTGTGACCTCACACGGGAAAACGTACACTAACGCTTATCCATTAAACGGATAAAAACTAACGGCTAACGCACGGATAGCTAACGGCCTTCAAAGCGTTCTAACGGTCGACGAAAGCATTCTAACGGATAGCTTGAAGCGTTAAGCGCTTCTGTTGATTCGTCTAACGGATAGCTTGAAGCGTTTAACGGTATGACAAATTCATCTAACGGATAGCTTGAAGCGTTTAACGGCATGGCAAATTCGTCTAACGGATAGCTTGAAGCGTTTAACGGTATGACAAATTCATCTAACGGATAGCTTGAAGCGTTTAACGGTATGGCAAATTCGTCTAACGGATAGCTTGAAGCGTTTAACAACGCTTCGGCAAATTTGTCTAATGGATAGCTCGATAGTTTCGAAAAGGAACGGCTTCCGAGAATAATTATTTATCAGACTGTACCGACAGTAAATATTCAGAGCGCTATAGCTTTGGAAACATTTTGCCGACTCAGGAAATAATTGCGCTGGATAATCTTCCATAATAAAACAGCTAGTTTTTCTCTCCCAGAAATGTTATCTAGCATCTCAAGCGACGAATGTTTTTCTCACTTAGATGGAGATCACGTGGATGGATCGATGGAACGCTTGCGAAACCAAATGCGGCTTATGTTTATTCCCAGCCCGAAGACACTTCAAACTTTCTGTGATGTTTTAACGCGGTGGAATACTTGGAAATGAAGGCTGAGAGTTTGGAAAAGCTTAATCTTAATTTGGCGAGCGAAACCACAAAGAAAACAGAGGATTTTTAGAAGCGCATAGTCTGTGCCAGCGTGTTTTCAGGTTTCAAATTACCGTTTTGACATATGCAAATTTGGTGCACTTTTACCATTTTTCCCAAGGGACCGCCAACCTTTTTTTTTACCGACAACTACAACAAACTTCAAAGGGTTTAATTTTTTTTTCTGCTGCCCAACTTTCCCTGCTGTCTTTAATTTCGATTATAATTTTTAGTTCCATTCAAGATTTATTTTAACAATAAGTAAACATGATGTGCAGAAAGAATTTTACACATGAATTTTGCGTGACTACTGCACTTGGGACTCCGGGCCGCTTGTTTACATTCCGCGAGCGAGCAGCGAAAGAATTAATGTTTTGCAGTCTCATAAAAGAAATCATGTTTATCATTCCCTGGCCTTGAAGTCAAAACATTGCTCGATTCAAATAATTGGTAAAACGAGCGTGACTAGTACTATTACTTTGTCTTCTCGCGGACTGCTGGCTACGAATTACCGCCAGTCTGTCTGTTGTTCAGCCACTCGACATTCACGGCGAGCCATTTGAAAGAATCATTAATTTTTGCCGTTCGATAATGAAAGTATCAGTGAAAGCGACTCTTTGTAGACTGTTTATAATTATGGATTATTGGACGAAACTTCACTCCGTTTTCAACGAGTATTGCTGGGATGTTAGATTTATACCATGGAAATAGTAAGTGAAGGTTGCTGTCACTGAATGCCAAAAGCTATTAAAAAGCAAACGAAAAGCACTATCACCTCTAGAACAGTCATTTCCAGCACCTCTTGAACGGGTGCTGGGATAATTCTAACGTTCAGGCTAGTCCTAACGGATGCCAAACTTTAGCTAACGGATGTTAATTCTTTGCTAACGGTTACAGTATTCGTTCTAACAGTTCAATACTAACGCCTAACGGACACGCTATCCGCTCTAACGGTTAGAAACTAACGCCTAACGGATACGAAATCTGTTCTAACGGTTGAATACTAACGCCCTAACGGATACGCTATTCGTGCTAACGGTTAAATACTAACGCCTAACGGTTTGGTGAAAGCGTTTAACGGTTTTCAGGAAATTTTATAACGGATATCTAACGGACACCTAACGCTTTTAGCCGTTTAACGGATAAGCGTTAGTGTACGTTTTCCCGTGTGAGGTCACATTTACTTTAAAACTTTAAACTAAATTTAGCCTGGAAGTAAAGCAAAACAAAGAAAAAAAAAAAGGAGAAGAAGAAGAAGAAAATAAGTTATACACATTTTTTCATTTCTTAAGGGACTGGCATCAAGTTCACAGGGGACTACAAGAAAGACTTAAAAGGCTCCCATTTCTTCCGGTTAATAATGTCGGCTTTGTTTTCAATTTCATTGATATGTTTCATATACAGTACTGTGCAAAAGTAATGCAAACGAAATTCGACGAAATTCGGCGAATTTAGACGAAAATAAACGATATTTCGAAAGAAACGACATTTCCGAGAACTCGGAACGAAAGTTCGAATCGTCTATTGTTTAAATTGCTTCGAAATTTCCAAATGGCTAACGAAAGTTCGCACGAAACGAACGCGATATTTCGAAGGCTGCCTCGACTTTTCGGTAACACACTTCGAATTTTCAGAAGCACACTTGGAATTTTCAGAAGCAGACTTTGAATTTTCGCTATCATAATTTGAACTTTCAGAAACACACTTTGAATTTTCGTTAGCTTGATTGCAATTTTCGAAGTCTACGACGACTTTACGGCCTGAATCCCCGTCGAAATCGGCGACTCTCGATAAAATATTGAGCAGGTTTAAATTTGATGAGAGCGCTCAAAAGTTGCAAATAGCATGTGCGTTTTACAGGCTAACAAAGAGCGAGAGTTTAAACAAAGCATTAGCGCAAAGTATACAATAATCAGTAGAAAGCGTATTTCGAAAGTTACAGTGAACTGTCGCGCATCTTTCTCTAACTTGCCTCATGATGAAAAATTAATTTCTCCACTTCTATATATCGCAGCAGAATGATTTTTGGCTCTTTAGAAAGGTTAGGAAACCGTGTTTTTCTATCTCGAATTTGTTTTGATGCGCGCGTTTTTAATTCTGCTGAAAAAATTTCGAAAGTTACAGTGAACTGTCGCGCGTCTTTCGGGCGTCAGGTGTGAGTATTGAAATTCGCGTAATAACAAAATCAAATGTTACTAGCATTTATTTTACAATGTTCCATGCCGACTTTCGCTTTCTGCTTTGCCATTTATTTTAATCCCAAAATATATATTAATTTGCGTTGTAATAGTTTACCCAGTTTAGACACACATGCGGTTTCCGAGGACAAATTATGAAAAACAAATCGATTGCGTGCAGATTGTCACGCGTCACAAGGTTAAAAAATGTCACGTGCTAGGCAACTAACTCGTGCTCAGTGGAACAGAACAATAACCTTCGCAGCAGTTCGTTTGAATGAATATATCGACAACCTCTAGCGTCTTCTTAGGATATCAGCAGAGATATCATTTCAGTACAATTTAGACAATTGGTTATCATGAATATGAAAATTTAGCGTAATGCACACTGGCACGTAAAACCTTCTGTTTATCGATGTTTATAGGCATTGCTTTATTTTTTGAATAATTGTCGTGTACATAATAATTTAGTATCGCCTCGAAAAGTCAAAGAATTTCAGCGTGAGTTAACCTTACGATCAGGTGACCTTTTTTTTTTCGAGTGGAAGCCGAATTTCGCTAAAATCAAAGGCTCCTTAGAGTCAGCTCGTGAATACTAGAAATGTTAACGCGTGCTAACTGAAGTTTTATACATCTGAGTGATGGAACGAGTGAGCAGTAACGTAATATTGCGGGTTTTTTTTGGAAATTAAATGTAACGACTTTTGTCAAACGCAAACAAAAAAACCCAGTAAATTTTCAGTTCGAAAAAAAAAAAGAAGAAAAAATCGGTCCCGACGAGAATCGAACTTACGTCCTACGGCTCTATAGTCTGGTCGCTTACACACTGCGCCACCCAGGATTTGACTAATTAACGAGGTCAAATTTTGTTATTTCAAGGAAGATATGCGGAAAAAGTTTACATCTGAGTGATGGAACGAGCGAGCGAGCGAGCAAGCGAATTGGCCGCCGTTTAATAC
The DNA here is from genome assembly GCA_024195265.1 of Dendrophyllia cribrosa. Classification (NCBI taxonomy): domain Eukaryota; kingdom Metazoa; phylum Cnidaria; class Anthozoa; order Scleractinia; family Dendrophylliidae; genus Dendrophyllia; species Dendrophyllia cribrosa. The sequence continues at coordinate 40,517,737 of JAJLRJ010000002.1, read as the reverse complement.
CAAAATCCCGTTCATTACGCTTGCGCGTATTCACGGGTTAAAAAAGGCCGCCTGATCGCAGGTCAAGCGTGAGTGTAAACGAATACGGGCAAAAATACAACTTGACAAACTTGTTGAACAATAAACATACATTAGCAGCAACAGAGGACTCAATCGAAGGTAAAATCTTAACAAGAATAACGACATGTCTGTTATTTCGCTGGTTTCGTTTCGTTTCCTTTCGCAATTCCACAAGATCGAATTGTCGCTAGTTCGTATTTTCGTAAGTCCGAACTTTCACTAGTTCGTATTTTTGCCAGTTTGAATTTTCGTTACTTTGAATTTTCGTTAGTCAGAATTTTCGTTTGCATTAGCGAAAGTTCGCGGCTATTTCGTTTCGTTCTGCTGAAATAGCAGCGCATTTTCATTCTGAAATTTCCGCGAACTTCGGCGATAATTCGCGGAGAACAAAGAACGAAATTCGTCGAAATTCGTTTGCATTACTTATGCACAGTACTGTAGTGTAAAAAAATCATCAAGTTTTGGTGGACATTCTTTCATTTTACACAGCCAAATGTAGTATTTAGCAAGCAGGCAGCAAAAGTTTATTTGAAGGTTGTATTTTGAGTTATCTGGTTTTAAGCCCAGTGCTGTACCCAGTTGTATGAGCGTTTCTTTTTCAATTATTTTACATGACTGAAGCCATGAGGAAATGCTGACCCAGAAGGACTGAGTTTTTGGGCATTCCCAGAATAGATGTACCAGTTTTTCTGTCTCTTCTTGGCAGAAGATACATTTTTCGCTATCAACGAGTCCGATTTTTTTCAGAAAGTTATTAGTCGATATTCTTCTGTGTAAGAATTTAAAATTAAAAGCTATAAGTTTTGTACTCTTCGTACATTGAAGGGATAATTGATAGGCAGTTTTCCAGTTGATCGTAACGTTAATATCCTCAAACCACTTTTGTTGGCTTGAAATAGGTAGTTCTCTCTTTTTTGATACTAGTTTCTTATATACAAGTCTACTTGGTTTTGAATTTTCTACAAATTTAGTCAAGAACTCTTCATACTTTAAAGAAGGCCTTGTATTTTGTGGTATGTGCTTTTTCAGGAGTTTGACTGCAGATATTAGTCCATAAAAAGCTAAAGGCCGGACTTTCAGGCTATATTTACTTTGGAAGACAGAGAGTGAAAGAAATTTGCCAGAGCCATTCATTAAATGCTTGACTTTTGTTACTCCTTTAGTAAACCAATCTTTATAGAAAACTGGTTTGTTTTCTATTCTTATCAGGGAATTGTACCATAAAGGTGATGCAAGAAAGTGATCATCTGACACTACCATTTGTTCAAAATTAACTTCTGACCAGATTTCAAGAATCTCTTTGATGAAAGGATCTGATATCTTCTTTTTTTTTTTTTTTTAAATAACAATGCAAATTTTATTCAGATATACTAAAATACAGTAAATACAGTGTTTTGATTAGAAGTACACTTACAGAGACATTTGAATATTTAGAGAATCATTTGCATAGTTATTTTTAACACAAAGAATTGTTTACAGTACACACATACTCGCACACGCAAACGCAACTAACATTAAAGAAAAGAAAAGGAAAAAGAAGGGGGGGAGGAAGTTTAAATGTCTTAAAAAGGGCATATTTTGACATCTTTTATTTTTGCTGAATCTATATTTATTAAAGACAAGAGAGGCGCTGTTTGTTCTCAATGCACAGGGGAATGGAATTAGAAAGTGCAAAAAGAGAATAATTAGAATTTTTAAAGTCAAGATAAAAAAAGGCTACTCGTTGATAGAGGTTCAATTTGATTCTTATACTGTTTTAAATAGCACCAAAAATTCTCAATAATTGGGATACGTTCTTTACTTCTACAAAGCCAAATGAAAAATCTAGCAAGTAAGAAGGTAAAGTTAATAAGATGATTTTGTTTGGATGTCTCCGGCCTCAGACCCAAGGCAACAAGTTTATTCAGGGTGTAATTTTTTGGTAATAAGTTGCGCTGCTGTAGAAAAGGGACAACCTGTGTCCAAAAACATTCTATTTTCTTACAGGACCAAAAAAGATGAAAGATGTTTTCAGGTTCTTTGCAACAGAAAGTACAGCTTCCCTCATCCTTAAAACCCATTTTAACCAAAATCGTGTTTGTTACCAAAGTTTGATGCAGATATCTGAAATGAAAATCTATCAATTTAGTACTTTTAGTACATTTTATAGCAATCGTATAAGCGGCGGGCCAGTTGATATCATGAAAATCTTGGAGATCTTTGAACCATTTTTGTTGATTGGGAATTGGTACCAGTGATTGGGAGTTGATACCAGTTTTTTAAAAAAAGCGGTTTGTCCATAATTCTGATCAAAGAGTTATGCCAGAGGGTTTGCTTAAGAAAGGAATCTGCGGAGTGTATTTGGTATGTGTAGTTCAATTCAGACCATATTTCAATAATTTCTTTAAGAAAGGGGCTAAGTGATTTAGATATCTTTTTCGTGTCTTTTATGTTGAGATTGTTCCTAAAGAAATTTGGGCCACCCAATTTATCCAACTCGATATCAAAAAAAAGTTTCCATTTCCCCTTGTTATTACCGTCAAGGTACTTTTTGATCCAAACAGACTTAAGAGCCTTGTTGAAAGAAGCTACGTCGATCATCTTTAGACCCCCATTGGAGTAATTCCTCAATATAACATTTCTCTTGATTTTGTCTCCTTTGCCACTCCAAATGAAGTCAAAGAAAAGATCATTTAATTCTTTTATGGTTTGAGGATTTGATTGAAGAGACGACAACAGGTAAATAATTTGAGAAACAGCCAAACTCTTAAGGACTGTGATTTTCCCGATAAGGCTAAGTCCACGAACCGACCAGCACCCTAAACAGTTCCGAATTTTTTCTGAGAAATTAAGGTTGACTGTAGTCGCTGGATCTATTGATAGCCAAACACCAAGCGCCTTGACTTTTGTGTTTTGCCAGTTAAAATCTTTTTCCGGACATAATTTGTTCATGTTGACCAGCGCAGGAGCCAATCCATAGAGCTTCGGTTTTCTTGTTATTGAGTCTGAGGCCTGAGACTTTGCTGAAGCTTTCCAAGACCCCAAGGGCTTTAGAGAGAGACCTTTCCGTACCGTCCATAATAAGAGTTGTGTCATCAGCATATTGACTTATTTTGACCTCGCTATCTTTCACTAAGAGACCCTTGATATCTGTATTTCTACGGATTGCTTTAGCAAGAAACTCAACTGAAAGAATGAAGAGATACGGAGAAAGAGGGCAGCCTTGCCGGACACCCCTGTGTACCGAAAGGAAATTACTTGCCCAGCCATTGTTTAGAACGCAGCTTTCTGTTTTATTATAAAAGGTTTTGAACCATTGAACAATTGACGGTCCAAATCCATACGAGAGCAACGATTTTTGCACGGAGGGCCATTCTAATGTATCGAATGCTTTCTCGAAATCAAGGAAAAGCAGAAGGCCCGGGATGTTGTTAGCCGCAGTGTATTCGATAACACTATTTATTAGGCGTATGTTTTCACCTATGAAACGTCCTTTAATAAAACCAGTTTGATCGGTGTTTATGAGTTTAGGGATAAGGGTCTTTATGCGATTTGCAATGGCTTTGGCAGCTATCTTATAGTCACTAAGCTACGTGACAAAATGAAAAACCCCACAGGGGAATTAGAAACTCTACTATATATCGCAAGCCATTCTTGTCCTGCATCATCTGCATCATCTGCAAGTAGGCACACAGGCCTAGTGCCGGTTAGCCAGTCTTGGCTACGTCCCCGAGTAAGCAAGCATACTTAGTGCCAGTTAGGCTGCCAGTTAGGCTTCCAGTTAGGCTGCCAGTTAGGCTTCCAGTTAGGCTGGGAAACTTAGAACATGATATACCAGGGCAGTCCTGAGCTACAGTGCTGGGGAACTTGCAACTCTAATGTTACAGATCATTTTTACTTACATCCCCCAAGTGAACTTGGAAAATTATCCTAATTAGGCTGGGAAACTAACGAGTCTGAAACCTCGGGTCACTCTAGACCCAACTTAGGTTGCAAATGTTGTGACTCCAACATTCCTGGTAACTCTAGACCCATCCATGCTCAGCACAATGGAACTTGTACCCGCAAACTAAGTAATATAGCCTGAATAGAGGCTACTAAGATCCTATTTGTATGACAAGTATACAAAAACCTTATTAGTAAATACCAGTAGAAAACAAATATATCAGAATGCTAAACTAGTGGAGCTGAGCAACCGCTAACAAAACAAATGCGGTTGGACGGAGGCCAGAAAAAATCTACCAGAAAAAACCCCTGTGGGGAAAAACCTTCAGGAAATCTGGGTAGGAACCAAGGCTCAAGCTCCAGGCGTTAGAAGCCCATCCTACGAGGCTTTACAGAGAGAGAAACGGCCGAACCTACGAATGAATAGAATCTGAAAACTAAAGAAAATAAAAATAAAGCGAGACTAACGAAGGTTGGTTATGAAGGCCTAGATGGCCACCGCGTGCTATACTCTACCTTATATACCCCTATATGACTACCCATAATGCACTGGCCTGGACCCAGGCCCTGTTGTATCTCGTGCCGACAAAATATTTATTTCAGCCTTCTTCGCAAACTCATTCGTCAGAAATAATATATTTTGTCTCCACTCCACAACAAACATAACACAACGCGTTATGACAAATAAGTTTATTTTGGGAGGGCCTGGCGTAACCAACCCGAACCATATAGACTGTCAAAGTATTGGGCGAAGGCATGGGCTTGAACTGTGACCTCGGGAGATTCAGTATCACTCACAGCCCGAGAAACTTAGAAACTGCAAGCCTTTGTCCTAGATCATCGTCCACGTAAGTATCCTTTGCTTGCACAGACTTCCAACGCCCGTGCCGTTGTAAAACTCTGTCAGGGACCCCATTGTTGGCTGCCATAGTGGCCCCTCCCGAACGCAGAGAATGCAATCCGGACTTAGATGGGTCAGCTCCAATGCTTTTTAAGTCACGTCGGAAAGCTTCGCGAATGGTGCTTTAGTTGATAGGTTTATCGAGAGAAACTAGTTTAGAACAAGCCTTACCTCAAGAAATGGGCCTGAAAAGCAGCTCCTCAGAATCGGGGGAAATTTGAAATGTGGTAAGATACCTTCTGAGCAGTTTGACAGGACATGCGGGACTGGACAGCTCAGAAATGATAACTTCGTCACCCCTACGAAGCTGGTCGTTCTTACTTTTATGGACTTTGATAACTATAAAACCCTCGTTAAAGAAAATATCATTCCTGCGTATTCTAAAAACATCGTCAAACCTAAAGAAGCCAGCAAAGGACAAAACATACATAGTGACATTGTGTAATTCAACAGGGTTGTCAAGGTTAGACTTGTCAATAATGTCATGAATCAAACTGGCCGAAATAGGTTCTTTACGGTTGGCGATGCTGGTGCCAAGAATTCTCTTGGATGCAGATCTAACTGCCTCGACTATCGGGTTATCCGTACGGGAGGGGATTCCAGCCATACCATGGGCCCATTTTAGACCATAAAAGGCGGAATCTATTACACTGGAAGAATGTGAAAATTACAAGTATACAAGTATACAGTGAAAATTACACTGGAAGAATGCAACGTGAAAAGGGCTAGCAGGGAAAACAGCCCCATTAAGCTTACTGACAGCGAACTCCTTCCACTTGCGAAACGCACGGTGGTACAATAAAGTTGTACTGTCAGCCTTGGAGGAGAGGACTGTCGTCTGTAATCGGTCAGCCAACCCCTTGATTGAATCGTCAGTCAGTACGTCCTGGACACGCCAGAAACCAGCGCGGAATACATTTGAAAAATAAACAGCAAACAAGGCAAAACCGGTGAGGCGCGGTCAATATGAAATATCTATTAATAAATACCTAAAGGAACCGAAAGGAGAGTGCGCAGAACGAGTCGAAAAAAGGAACCCTTTAATAGCAAATATGGTGAAAATATACAAAACAGGCAAACAATAGCCTGAGTGACTAGTCATACAACTGCATTGGGATGACAACCAACGAACCGAACGCAGGCCGCTCCTAAATACAAGAATTACACTCTCCATAAGGCTTAGTGCAAAACCCCGCGATAGACTTGGGAGGTCTGGGGCGGCGAAAGTCGACTCGAAGAGCGACAACCTCGAAATCTAAGGATCTGGAACCGAAAAGGGTATTGCGGGCTTTCCCCTTAACAAACAACTCCTGAAACTTAGGCAAATAGACCCAGTCAGTAACAAAATTGTTCCAGTGAACTCTGTCTCTTGTGCAAGCATTCCAGAAAAAGGATGACTGCCATACGGGAAGAACTATGGTTCCCCTGGCTTGACAAAGTTCCATGTGCTTTAAAACTCTAATAATAAGACAAACTGGAGGGCAAACCCAATTGCAATCATTTCCCCAATGTTGGCAAAAGGCGTCAACTGCTTCACAGCCGGGTTGAAAGAACCGAGAATTGAATCTTGGTAATTTGGCGTTGTAACTACAGGCGAATCTATCAACAGTGTGCGGACCCCAGAGATTATCGATCCCCTGAAAGATAACATCGTTAATAGCATAATCGTCGAAATCGGTTAGTTTGCTAAGAAAAGCAGCTTGGACATTAAGATCCCTGGGGATCCATTTAATATCAAGAGATATGCGAAACTTGAGGCAAATTTTAAACGCTTGAAGAGCTAACTCCTGCAAATGCAATTTCCTGCTGCCGTGAAGGAGAATAGATGAAACATTCTGGTTATCGGAATACCAGATGACCTTGGAATCGGAAAAATGACTTGAAAAAGCCTCCAAGGCTAGACAAACAGCTTTAAGTTCTCGCCAGGTCGAGCTTTGGGCACTTTCTGCTGGCGACCAATTCTGATGAAATACCAAGTCAGAGCCAGGCTCAACGAATGCGGCACAGGCAGAATCGGAAGCATCGGAGAAACTAACTTTGACCGCGCTCCCCAAGAAGTTTTGCCATTAAGGGACTCAAGATTGTCCTTCCAAAAGACAATTTCTGAAATAGAATCTGCCGACAGTGAAACTTCACTTTCCCAGGAAACTGCTGAGTTCACTACTGAGAAAAGGGATCTGGTCATAATGCGGGCAACCCAACCGACGCAACTCGAAAGAGAAATAATCTGGCCGGCTAAACTGGCAACGCTTTTAACGTGGATTCTGTGAGGAGACGGCAGAGCAGATAAGTCCGCGAGGTTGGAATTTAGTTTGGAGAAACGTTCGTCGGTAGCTTTGACATAACCGTCAATGGTATTAAGAACAACTCCTAACCAAGTGATGATTTGAACGGGCTCCCAAACAGACTTTTCCTCGTTGGGGACGAAACCTGACTTCAACAGATCGGAATGAACGGCTAAACTGTTAATTTTGGCGGAAACAAAATCTGCTCCTCCTCCCAGACCATCGTCAAGGAAGATAGCAATAGGTATACCCTGACTCCTCCAGGATTTTTGAAGCGGTTTGAGAGTCTTGGTAAAGATAAAAGGAGCGGATGAGAGGCCAAACGGAAGAACACAAAATTGAAAACATCTGAAAATACCGGTGCCAAAATCCCAGAAGAATGAAAGGAATTTACGGTGATCGGGAAAAATTTCGATATGATGATATCCAGATTTCAGATCGAATTTGAATAAATAAAAGCCACAGTCAAATATTTGAGTGGCCACACTCAAGTCCTCACACTTGAACTTTTGCTTGTAAATAAAGGCGTCCACGTGCCTGAGATCGAGAATTAACCTTTGTTTGCCCGAACTGCGGGTGGAAACAGAAAGCGGATTGACAATGGTAGGCACGCAAAAAATCTCTTCAACAAGGTCCAAATTGAGGTCATTAACAGCTCGGGACACAAAAAGACTGTTAGGACGTGCTGAAGCATTGTTAGCTTTAGAAAAAGGCGTAGGCAACTGGAAAAAAGGAATTTTGTAGCCTTGACTAATGACATTCAAAATAAACTGAGAAACTTCCAAGGAACGCCAAAAATCGATGCATATTTTAAGCCTTCCTCGAACTGAAGTCTGAGTTGAACTATCAACAGGTACAGCATGAATCTGTGAAGGTGTCCAAAAATAACGGCGTTAGACAACAAGAATCATCGAGATCTTGCTCACTATTGAGCTCCGCTTCTGAAACTAAATCACTGGAATCAAAATGGGAAATAACCACACCTGATTTGTAATGTTGCTCGTCAAGTCATTTTGAAGCTGTAAAAGCTTGCTTGGCCATCGCTGGGCAAGAGGAGCGCCAATGCCCAAGCTTTCCACATGCGAAACAGGTGCCTGTATTTGGTCGACGGGGAGGAAAAGCAGGAACGCCTGAGTGAAAAGGTTGAAATTGACTCTGAGGTTTCTTGTTCGCGTTCATAAAAGCAGTCTTCTTCTTCTTGCGATTCGACAAGACCGCCGAGCGAGCACGCCTTTCGGCACTGTAGATATGCTTTTCGTCGTCCGATCCATCGGCCAGGACGTGTTGTTTGTATTCTTCTACCGTACTCCAACCAAACTCTGACTTATCGGCCAGAAGGATGTGTTTCTGGCGTTCGGCGAGCAGTTTCTCACCTTCTTCGAGGTCGGACTTGACTTTGTCAAATTGGGACTTCTCAGCGGCAGACTTGGCGCTGTAAATAGTTTCAGCTAGTTTTGAGTTAAATTTGTGCTGGTCTTCGTTGGCTTTTCTTTCGAACTTGTGTGGCTCGTTAAATTTAAGTTTCTTGATCTCTCTCATCTGCAACTCGGTAGAATCTTCATTGGCGCGTTTTATTTGGCCGACAGTGTCCTTAAGAAGATCTTTGAAGGAAGCCATAAGCTTGTTGTTGTTAGCCTTTATAAGGTCGGACACTTCATCTTTGCTGACCGACATCATGCGCGTACAAAGGAAGGCGAAAGTTGAAAGGCGAAAAAATTAAGCGATACTAACGAAGGTTGGTTATGAAGGCCTAGATGGCCACCGCGTGCTATTCGCTACCTTATATACCCCTATATGACTACCCATAATGCACTGGCCTGGACCCAGGCCCTGTTGTATCTCGTGCCGACAAAATATTTATTTCAGCCTTCTTCGCAAACTCATTCGTCAGAAATAATATTTTCGCTGCTTTCTGCATTTGCTTCTTCTCTTCTATTGTCATTGCCAGTTGTAAATTTTTGTCCGCCATTTCTTCATACCCCCACTGGAAGAAATTGCATCGTTCCTCTGACCTACAGCTAAAGTAGGGTCTTTGTGGGTTCCTTTCTGAGCCTGACACTCTAAATGCAGTTGGTTTTTCGCAATGACAGAGGGGTGTGAAGCTCTTGTACAAAGGCAATAGCTTGCTTGTGATGCTGTTGCAGTAGTCTCGCAGCTTGTTCTCAAAGCAAAACACTGGACATGTCTTCTTGGGGCAGGTAAAAAACACTTGACCTGATTTCTTGGCAGGACGACTGTTGAGAGTAGTGAACAAATGAATAGGACATTTCACTAGTTCACGTGCACACTGTTTCATTTCGTCCACAACATTTACATGTTTAGGCACCTTCTTTTTTGGCTTGCTTTGCTTGTTCACAGAGGTGGTCTTCTTTGAATCCATATTATCAGTTGTTGAAAAAGAATGGTGAACAGCTCTTGTGTTACTTCTCTTATACTTTGAGCATCACAACAGCATTTGGTGTCATTGGTCTGTTCTGAATCACTCATTATGACGTCAATGAACTTGTTTGATCTTGTCCACTCTATTTATACATGATCTATCTCATCAATTCCCTCGGACCAGAGTCCAGGTCGTTCAATGTCAAACCGTTCATTCAAATCGTCATGAAAAAGACCGTACAATTCGTATTTAAATACAAAATTGACCGTTTCAAATGTTAAAATATCCTTTAACATAACTTTGTCATTCATGACAGTTTTTGTCCATTCGATGTCATGATCTGAAAGCACAGGAATAAGATAACCTTTATCCAATAAAGTCCCTTTCCAATCGGTGTGAACAGCACGCCAATCTATGTTGTATAATGTGTTCTTGATCGCGTCGTCGACGCGATGATGGTATTCAAACAATTCCACATAAAAAAAACTAGTAGACGTTGGTACTTTTAAACCTCTCCGTGTGATAATCAACTGAAGTAAACTGACAATCCACTGTTTTTTCCAGTAGTTAAAGACTTGGCGGTACCAGATCAGTTTTGCAAAACTGATCTGATACCAAGCCAAGTCTTAACTACTTCCCATCTGTTGGATTAAAAAATATAGAAAAATCAAATGAAACTATATGTTAATAAAAACAAAATGGTGCGTTTATTCCATTGCGTGATTCCACATAATAGAATCCTTTGCGTGACACAATTCTCGGAAACACAGGAAGTCAATGATATCATTGTCTAAGAATTTTCCGCTTATGAACAGGAAATGAGTCATCACTAATAGCTATTGTTTCAGATCACGAGATGGTCGTATGATTTACCTCATCCAATCAGATGCTTTCATTTTTTATGTATTTGTTCATAAACTTTCGTTTGTACATGTACTTCTGTTTGTATGTGAAAATACATACATAATTTTTGGGTGTACAAGTTGATTTTCAGCAACAATGCCACACTCTATCAAGCAACTTGAAACGAGTATTGATTCATGTATAAGTGATATCAACGATAAGAAAAAGGAAATTATTTCAGCGGTTGGTGGTCCGACGTTCAAGTTCGATTATGTCTACAGGGAATTTATTTCATCAGTGGTAGAAAGAAACGAAGCATCTCTTCAACTACATAAAGAGCAGTTCATCATCATGAAGCAAGTTCTTGATTGTTCCATAGCTATTACAGAGCGTGAACTCAAACGTCGCCAATATCAGAAAGAACTAAACATTCTTGCCAAAAGGAAGGAAGATAAGTTGGTACAAGTTGTTAAGAAGGTACAAAAGAATAAGAGACGAAGGTTCAAGTCATATAAAAGTATCGGCACAGTTTCTTTGGAAAGTTCCAGTTCATCGCAAGAAATCACAACACAAGAAACCACACCAATAATTGAGGAAATCAATTGAAAACGTGTGATTTTACTTTACGTTTTGATTATAAGATTTGAAAATGTTAAGACATATCTTTTTTACTTTTATATGTGATGATTTTACACTTCTGCTGTATTTGCATGACAAAACAGGCCTGTCTTGAGTTACCCTAAGGCTGTTCTATAATGTCCATATGCATAGCTTGTCACGCCATTATCGTGAATATACCGCTTGTCATCGAAGCAAGATAATGACACTTTATTAAGCTCATAGCTTCCAAGTTGATGGTTATTGCTTCGGATTGTTTTCATTGTATGATACATTTGCTTGTTGACTTAAAAATATTATTTTTACTAATAGTATATAGAATGAGTTGTGATTCAGAAATGCATAATGCACTAATAGACATGCATGAATTAATATGTCCATTTTGTGATCAGCAATTAGCAAAAGTTGATAAAACTATAAAAGCAAGTGAACTGTGTTGTGAGAATAAAGAATTAATTAATGACAATGGAATGAATGTATGTCAAAACTGTGGTATGGTAGACTCTTATGATTTAGTGCCTGGTTATATTGACTTTCATGAGAATATGTATAGAATAAGGAGGAAGAGTGCGTATGTAAGAAAATATCATATCGAAAATACCATAAATAAATATAATAAAGAAATTCAATTGAGTTTTCAAGACCGTAACAAAATATACAAGATATTTGCATTAATAAACAACGTGTTACCAGAAGTTAATAAGAACCGTAAACGGATGATTAGTATTAAATATGTTTTGATGCAGATATTTAAAATCTTGGGAATGGAATATGAATTCATACCACTTTCAAAATCAAAGAAGACATTAAAATTTTATGAGACTTGGTGGGACAACATATATGAATTAATAAAGGATGATGCTGCTAAAATTAGTCATACGTCATGCAAAGGGGGTTTCCCTATGAATGAGTTATTGAATGAAGTTTGTTAGTAAAGTTTACTTGAAGGTTTACTCAAATTTTTTATCATACTGTTTCTCGAATTTATCAGCAAGAGGACAAAGATCGATGATTATTTCATCTAACTGTCTCATTTCATTGATGAAAACAGTGTGGTTGAATTGATTTCCTCTGAGACATGAGCGTAAATCAACTAATACTTTTTGATATGTTGTGTATGCAAATTTAGACATTTCTATTTTCTTTTTATAATTCTTAATTTCACTTACTGTTTTTAGCACTAAACCAGCTCCAGAAATAGAAGCTAGTATAGCAGGATTTAATGTGATACTACCAGCTACTGTACCAATAACTACTAAGCCTGTTGAAGTTACATTTATAATTAAATTCAATCTCTTAAAATATTTGAAAGCCTTCTTATAACACCAAAAGCGTTTATGATAAAATTTATACAATGCTTTGATTTCAGATAATTTTTCTTGGCTGATGTTTTTATCAATATGATTGAAATTGAATATATCTGTTTTAGTCATTATATTATATATTTGGATAATTATATTTTAGGATTTGAAAGAAGACAATATAATACACCACTTATTTGGCCCATTATTGGAGATCTTTTTACTTTCTTCGGCATTGAATTAAAACAATATGTATATCCAGGCCCTTTTTCATAGTCATTATAAAATCTTCCAAATGCATCATGAAAAATAGCATGTTTAATTAAAAATTGGTAATTGGTATTTAGAGTACAAGAACCTGGTCCTATTAATCCGATATCATGGTGATAATCTAATATTTGGTTAAATGATATTGGCTTATTCAAATAGTTGACGTACAAAAATTGATATATTAAAGCCGATTTTAATATTTCATCTTTAGTATTTGGATGTAAGTTTTTTTGGGTTGTGAAAAATTTATTACAAAAATTAATTGCTTGCTCCAAATTCGGCATGTATATTTATTGATTATATTAAATGTAGCTTTTATATATAAAAAATATGGTGTATGTTTTTCCTATGTGATTAAAATTGAAGATGCCTGTTTTAGTTATTATATTAAAACTCTTCAAAAAGTACACTGATATGGCAATTATAAGGTGCATATGTAATATGATCAATTGATATTAATTTGATTTGTACAACTGTACCTTCCCTGAAATTGATAATTGAAGATAAAATATTGAAAGTGTAATAAATTTTATTAGATGTTTTATCCCATAGTTGAGGTCCAAAAGAATTGTTACCGATCAATATAACCATTTTTTTGTATCCTTCAGGCGGTTTATCGTCCAATATTATCAACCATAATTTTACTATTTTCAAATTAGTTAACGCAATAAATGATGATGAACCGTTGAATATGATATCATTAGTGTTCTTATTTTTCATATAATTGCCTAAAAATATGAATTTTTGTTTCTTTATAGGTAAACCAGTTATGTTTCTACCATTTAAATCAATATCAGTCTCCATAACCATTTTTCCATTTTCAATTACAAAAACAGTATCAAATACATCTGGATCGACACTCGAAACATGTCCTTTAACACCATAAACGATTAGATGTGCTTTCTTTGTATTCCCTTTTGTTATTCTTCCATGAAGATCTATCATTATATATTCAGGTGGAGAGACCTGCCATTTGTGTAAATGAACAATGCTTTTCGTATATCCTTCAGTGTTGAAAATCTTTGTTGTTTGCTGACCGATGTTGATAACTGTTGAGACAACAGTGACAGATGTTGAACTAATATGAGCTTTATCTGGAACAAAAAACTCGATTACCAAAGTGAACTCACCTTGAGGAAGTTTGTATGCATTGAAACCTATCCTTGACCTGAAGTCATCATTATTGTCTGTTGTAAGTGTTATATCATAGGCTTTCTTATTGATTTGGTGAGGTGATGCAGCAAAATTGATAATTCCATTAACAACTATATTACTTTCTGAGGAGCTCTCATCTACGTCTTCCATTAGATATCTGAAAACATCTTTCAATGTAGATGGAGTTATGTGTGACTTGTTTACATAACTCTTATAATCATCCGTTATTCGTGTGTACAAGTTTGTATTGGAATCATTGAGTTCGGTGTTGAAGAATGAAACATTTATAGCAGCGTCATTCTCATTTGGTTTAGGAGTTGCTAGATTAACAATCTTTTTATCTCCCATATCAAGATCGCTGGAAATAGTTTTATCAAGTTTGAGTGTTTCTAAATTATTTATTGCATTCGTATTTTGATTTATTCTTGTGTTGTTATCACCAGTTTTTGTGTCAACATATCCTTTATTTGTAGCGTGATCAACTGCTATTGGATCTTTTACATTGAAGATCGTATTTTTATTCATATCAAGGCCCGTTTCCATCATCAACATCTCTTTACGAGAAAGAAAAATGTTTTTTACATCATTATAACTAACAAGATTGTTGTAATTTGCAGCTAAATCCAAGTATGTCTGTTGTTTCGACTTAACAACATTAAAAAGTTCTTTCAAATCAATGTTTTTAGTAACTTCATGAGTGTGATCAGGAACATCGGGATGATATTTTTTTAGAGTTATCATATTCACAGCTGAAAGATCTTGGTTTTCATCTGTGTTGATATTTATGATTTTCTTATTCTTCGCATCATATTGTTGACCGTCATAATTTAAAAAATGTGTCTTCCCATGGTAAAAAGGGAAAGCATCGTTATCACCAGCTGCTTGAACATTTAATATAGAATGATAATTGGCATCCATGTGATCAGTCAATACTATTCTTTCATTTTTCATATATGCATCTGTAATGTTTGCTTTGTTATTGACCTGATTTTTGAGAGTTATCGAATTAACAGCAGCCAGGTCATTATTCAAATCAGCGTCCATGTTTGTGATTAATTTTCTATCCATATCAATCTCACCGGGTAGAATTAGTTTATGTCCCCTCAAATCAAGATCTCCAGTCATATGAGATGATCCGTCAACCTGAAGAGAATCAGCCCTCAGTTGAATCAGTTTGTTTTCCAAACTTGTTCCAAGCGTGTCAACCTGATGCTTTGTGATCACGTCGTTATTGTTAATAGCTTCTGCAACATTTGTCAATCTTTTATTCTGAATATCATAATTTCCGTCATCTGTTAATACAAACCCGACACCAGGTAATCCCCGTTGAGATTGATTATTAAATGTTGATTCAGGTAAACGTCCGTTTGAGTAACTCATTTATATAATAACATTATATTACTTTGATTATATTTTTTCATTAAAATTTTTGGTTGTGAATTTCCTTGGTTTGTCTATACATAAAAATGAAAATGGTTCTTTAGTTGCTTTATCATATAATTGTTTTGAAATACTGTTTTCACGGCAAATTAGACTTTTCTCATTGGTACTTGGGAATTCGTAAAGACAGAAATGTGAGCAGTTCAATCTTATGTCTTTTGGTGTCTTATAGTAGCTTTGACTCAGATAAATCACACTGCAATTTTTATGTCTCCCTCGTATAAAATAGTCGACTAATGGTTTTTGGTTTTTATCACATACGAAATCGTCGAATATTACCATTTTCTGACTTTCACTATCAATATCATTTACAGGAATAATTTCATCATTGCTTGCTTCAATAACATAACCAGCTTCATCACTTATTGGCTGGAACATATCCATAAGATTCTGGTACTTGGACTGCTCTAAGTTTTTTGCATACAGGTATATTTTATCAAAGTACAATAAATTGTAAATCATATGCATCAATGTATTTGTTTTTCTCGAA
The DNA here is from genome assembly GCA_024195265.1 of Dendrophyllia cribrosa. NCBI lineage: Eukaryota > Metazoa > Cnidaria > Anthozoa > Scleractinia > Dendrophylliidae > Dendrophyllia > Dendrophyllia cribrosa. The sequence goes on along the minus strand of JAJLRJ010000002.1, from coordinate 40,502,070 downwards.
CCACTTGGGCCGCAAACCAACATCCGAAATGATCGATCGGGCATGAAATCATATAACTGTCCAAAGTTCGAGACCACATCGTCTTCAACGTCGTAATTTGGTATTATCATTTATATTATATGGGTATATTATTTCAATATAACATGGTGTATAACACGGTGTACAACACAGTGTACAACACGGTGTAAAATGCTCTTTTTTATATATGATTTCCAAATTTTATGTAACCTAATAATATAATAAAAATGAGTTTACTTAAATGGAAAGAACTTGCAAAAAGAAAATCTGAATTAGGAAATAAAATTAATTATGTTCATGATGCAATCACAAAACATGATCTTGGTCAGCAGATAAGTCAGGAATCGTTGACGAAGGTATTCAAACCAGTAACTAGTAAATTAGATGATGTGATTGATAGTAATGTAAATTTAAGGGTACCTATAAGAAAGAAAAGAGCACCTAAAAAAGCTGATCAAGGTATTGATTATATGCCTGAAGTTGACCCTTTCGAAGACATGCAAGTTGATGATTTATTTGGTGATTATGTCCCACCACAACAAGAAAAACAACTGGTGCCAAAACCACCAACATATGAAGAATCTTTACAAGATCTTCTGGAAGGGAAGAAGGAGATTTATGTTGATCCTCAGTACTTTGGTGATGAACCTGATGAATTACCACCAGAATATGAAGAAGAAGAGATGGACTATGGATTAGATGATGAAGATATAAGTAATGAGATTTTGAATGATATTGGTATTACGGATTATGAAAATGTGGAAATGAGGTTAAATCAACCAGAAATGACACATAAAAAGACTAAGGCCTATCTTAATAAGATTATAAAAATTGCTAAAGCAAAAAGAAGTCAATTAGGTGAATTTAAGTCACATGTTACAAAACAGTTCAAAAGTGGGGCTATATCAGAAGCTGAGAGACAAATGCGAAACAAAAGAATAGACAATGCAAGAGTTACTTTAAATGAATACATAAAACATTATAATACTAAATTGGAAACAATAAAAGGTTCTGGAATCCAGAGTCGGGGAAAAAAACAGAGAGGTGGAAATATTATGTTTTTTAATGATGTAAAGCAGCTTTTGAAAAAATTGGAATTGATTATTGGTGAAAGATTGGCAGGGAATACCAGCATTGAGATGCGAAATATGGGAGTAATTATATTGGACACATTATTAGAAATGTCGAAAATCAATAGGTCACAATATAGTAAATTGTATGGTCAATATTTTAAAAATATAATGTAACTTTATTATATAATGGAACGAGAGATAGTTTTATCATCTTATAGTGTAAAAAATCAAGGGAATAATAAACCTGAGGATTTTACAACTAAATTTAACAGGCCTATAATATTGGATAGTAATTCTCAATATGTTATTGGTCTTAACAGAATTATCAATATGAGTTTTACATGGTTTAATGTTAATGCTGGATACAATAATCAATTAATCAAATATAGCTCCGATAGTGGTTCAACATTTCACAACATCGACTTTCCAGCCGGGGTATGGAATTACACAGATTTCGATACATATATAAAAGATATAACAAAGAACGGTGATGAATATCCAATCACTCTTGAATTTGATAATACTACATTTAGGGTTACGATTACATTGGCTCAGAATTATCAGCTTGATTTGACGCATTCCAATTTTAATGATCTTATCGGGTTTGATAAGACAGTATTATCTAATGAAACAAATATAGGGCCGAAAGTGCCCAATCTCAGTCAAGACACAGATATCCTGAATATCCATTGTGACCTAATTAATGATTCACTTGTAGACGGTCAAGATACAGACATCATTTATTCCTTCTCGACCAGTGTACTCCAACCTAGTTACTCCTTTACCCTCGAACCACGAAGAGTCACATTCAATCCAGTCAATAAGAATAATATTAGTAGTATCAGGGTATACGTTACTGATGGAAGAAGAAGATTAGTTAACCTGAATGGAGCAGATACATCTTTCTCACTAATTCTGAAAAGTATAGAATAGTATAACATAATAGTATATGAAACCGTATGAATTCAAAAGATTTTACCATCCAAAACTTGGTAAATTTGTATATCAACACAAAGGGTCTGGGCTTATCGTTGATAATATTTTCAAACCATTAAAGAGTGTGGCATCATCTGTTTTCAAGAAATTTGCTGAGCCAATAGCAAAGAAGGCGTTAGAATCGGGGATATCCCATGCAGGTGAGCGACTGGGTAAGGCGGTATCTCAAAAATCTGGTGATTTGATAATGAAAAGATTGGCAAATTTGAGAAAAGGAGCTACAAGACAAACAGCAATTGTTCCATCCTCACCCATTAAACAGCAACAGCAAGATGAAAGTACTGATATGATACTCAATAGATTAATATCAGGATCAGGTATAAAAAGAAGGCGTAGAGTCTTCAAATAAATAACATGATTGAAAATTTATCTAACATAATAATATAATGTCTTTTAGAACAAGTGAATTTCTACAAAGAAATGAGTTGGTGCGATTCCAACTCGATGATGTAATCAGGTCCCCAGCTAACGGTCAACACCAAGCGAAAAATGGGTATAAATTTACAATTAATGATCGATCGAGTTTCTATGATTGGTACAATGCATATTATGAGGTCCAGTTTCAGGTACAGAAATTAGCAGACGGATCGGGATATGCTGCTGCTGACAGAATCACAGTCATTAATGGAGCGCATTCCTTAATTAAGCACATAATGATTAAATCTGCAGGAAAAATAGTTTATGACACTGACAATCTCCATAAAGTCACTTTTGTTAAAAACCTGCTAGAGTATTCTGATGATTATAGCAGATCAGTCGCTAAAAACAGTTTCTGGTATTTGGACACGAATGCTACAACAGCCAACACGAATACAGGATTTGAAGCTCGCCGGTTGCAAACTCAAGCACTTCGAGACAATGGGACTGGTGGTGCTAAAAACATCAATGTGATTATACCATTGAACAGGATCTCATTTTTTGAAGAACTTGAAGATAAGATGCTTGTACCAATGCAATTACAATTCAACATTGAGCTACAAAACGATGGTGAACTCATTCACATGGCTAATGGAACTGATGCTGGAAGAATTGTTGTTAATAGGTTTTTGCTCTGGGTGCCAAAACTAACCCCAAAGGATTCATTGTATGACAATTTCGTTAGTTCATTTCTTAAAGAAACTCAGTGGAAATATTTAAGGGAAATGTACGAAGCATCAGCTCCTACACAATCATCAGGATTTTTCCAGATTTCAAGCAGCATTGATAATGTCAAACACATTTTTGTTTACTTGAAAAGAACAAACCCGCCTAATGATGCAGTTGAAGAAGACAGTCCTTATCTAATGGACACTTTTAAACTTAATGCTGTTGATAATAACTCTTCCCTTTTAAACTGTAGACTAGAATATGGAAATGGAGTCTTTTATCCAGAAACAGAGTATGATACAGAATCAAAAGTGAGAATCTTTAACGATTTGATGTCATATGCTATGCGGAAAAATGACTATAACATCGGAACTCAGCTGAACTTAGCAAACTATAGTTCTCTGTATGGGTTGATTTACTTTAATCTTACGTATCAAACTGAAAAAATAACAAGAGATCCGAAACAGCTAATCTTCAGGTATAGACTAAGCCAGAATGCAGCTGCAAACTTAAATGTTCATGCTGTAGTCCTATATGAAGAATCTGTTGTCATTGACAAGGTGGGTAATGAATTGGTTATAGTGTAAAAAAGTAATAAATTGCTAATAAAATAAATATCCTTATTTCATATATATTATGTGAAATTTTATATAATATATATTATATATAAGAAATGACTCAGCTTTTTGAAATCAAAGTAAATTTGTCTGACAATCAAAAGAAGAATCTTAGCAATGCTTTCAAAAAAAGGGAAACTATTGTTCTCAGACTATCAAATGAATCTCTGAACGGAAATGATATTCTATATGTACCAGCAATGGTAAAGAAGAGATTGGAGAAGAATCGTATGATGAATAAGGGTATGGATATCAAACTTGTTAAAAGTAATATCAGAAAACAGGTTGGAGGTAGTCTACTAACTTCTATCTTAAGTATTGGAAAGACACTAGCACCAACTATAGGCAAAACCCTTGGGCTATCAGCTCTTGCTGGATTGGCTTCAGAAGGTGCTTCTCAGATTGTGAAATCAATATCTGGCAAAGGCGTACAGTCGGGTGGTTTTCTCGTACCACAAGACAAAATTAATAAGCTGATAGAATATAAGCATCTTTTATCTGCGAAACAAAAACAGGATATATTGAATGCCCTTCAATCAGGTTCAGGTGTTCATGTGAAACCAACAAAAACACAATCAGGTGGATTTTTAGGCACTCTGTTGGCAAGCATTGGTGTTCCACTCCTTCTAAATGCTTTGACTGGTAAAACTGGTAGTGGGGCTCCACGAATGGGAACTAGTAAGAAAAAAGGGGGTAAGGGAACTCCGAGAATTGGAATTTATAGACCACCTCCATTTATAGGTTCATGGGATAATCCAATTGGTATGGGTATTAAAAAAAAAACTACCAAAAAAAACAAGTCGGGAGAAGGCATACTATTAGGGAAAAACAGCCCATTCAATGGCATCCCACTACTAGGGGCAATACTGTAAAACCAAAATTCCATAAAGATATCCCGTTAAGTAATCATGATCTAATAAAATGGTGTAGATATTTGAACATCCCAATCAAAGATGTTCTGTCAAGGGATGAAAGAGTTTCACATAACCATAGACAGGCGTTATTTATCTACAATCTTGAACCCTCATATATGAATGGAAGCCATTGGGTTGCAACTTATGTCAAAGACAACGTGATAAATTATTTTGACAGTTTTGGTATGCCCCCTTTTCAGGAGATTGTAAATCATGCAAAAAGAAAGAATTTGACTCTGTTACATCAAAACAACCAAATCCAGAACATAAAAACGACTACATGTGGTTACTTCTGTTTATACTTTCTGAATGAAATGAATAAAGGGAATTCATATTACAATCTATTGGAAGTGTTCGACATATATGACACAATGAAGAATGAGGGATTTCTCGAACATTATTTTAGAAATATCTAATTATATTATATAAATGGTGAAAAGTTATTGTGTTAAACAAAAGAAGCAAACAGAATCTGTACCAGGTACTGAAAAATATGTTAAAACTAAAAATAATCGCCTTATGTTAAAATCTCAATGTAGTGAATGTGGGGCTACTAAGACACGTTTTGTATCCAATAAAAAAAATTTAAACTAAATAGCCAGTCAGAGATGGCTGGCGGATTTTTAGATATAGAAGGTAGTCACAGTCTTGGTGAAATTGCTCTTAAATCTGGTATAAAAGGTCTCTATAATTTAGGCAGAATCGGAGCATCAAAAGCGGTCAAATCTGATTTTACAAAACAAAAGATTAAAGGAATGGCTAACAAATATCTAGATCAAGCTTTGGATAGTATTACATCAGATTTATCAAAAAAACTAAATCCACTACACAGTGGTGGTGCTATTGACATACATAAAGCTATTGGGAAGCTTCCGAAACCTAAAGGAGGGTGGACATTACCTGGTCATAAATATACTGGCCCATATAATGATTTAAATAGTCAAGTGAAATATGACCCAACGACTGGCCAAATATTAGAAATATACGACAAACCAACGGGTAAAACTGATGCAATAGCAATGCAACACGATGTTGATTATTCAGTCTGCAAGGATGATAGGAAATGTAAAAATAAGGCAGACAGAAAAATGGTTATAGCATTAGATGAAGTACCATATGATGAGAGACAGTGGGGGCATTGGTTGGCAAGAAACACGATTGATATAAAACAGAAATTAGGCCTTGGTGTTAAACAAAAAAGGAAGCCAAAAAACGGAAAGCGGCGTTGAGTAAAAATGATTGGGCTCAACAATTAGCCGATGAATTACATAAGCCAATCAAACGAAAATTTAAAACAAGAAGAGTTATTGTTAATGGAATAGATGATATTTGGAGCGCTGACCTTGTAGAAATGCAGAAGTTTTCAAACTGGAATAAAGGATATAGATATTTATTAAACATCATTGATGTGTTTTCAAAATTTGCTTGGAGCATTCCCATTAAAAATAAAACAGGTATTACAATCACTGAATCATTTGATGATGTTATTAAAAAATCCAAACGGAAACCTAAATTTATTTGGGTAGACCAAGGATCTGAATTCTATAATAAAACTTTCAAAGACTGGCTAAAGAAAAATAATATTGAGATGTATTCTACTTTCAATGAAGGTAAAGCTGTTGTTATTGAGAGATTTAACAGAACATTTAAATCTAAGATGTGGAAACAATTCACTGTCAAAAATACAACACAGTATTTAGATATGCTACCTAAACTATTAAATGAATACAACAGTACAAAGCATTCAAGCATTAAAATGACTCCTATTGAAGCTAGTAAAAAGAAGAATGAAGGAACTGTTTATTTCAATCTATATGATATTGAGCCATTATCATTTCAACCAAAATTTAAAGTTGGTGATAAGGTCCGAATATCTAAGTATAAGAGAAAAACATTTGACAAAGGATACACTCCAAACTGGACAGAGGAGATATTCATAGTTGATAAAATTCAATACACAAATCCAATCACTTATAAATTAAAGGATCTCAATGATGAACTAATAGAAGGATCTTTCTACCAACCTGAATTATTAAAAGCTAAACAGGATGTTTTCCGTATTGATAAGGTCATCAAACGAGATTATAAAAAGAAACAAGCATTAGTTTCTTGGTCTGGTTATCCAAAAGAGTTTGATTCATGGGTACCTCTGAGTGATGTTAAAAATATCTAACGTTTATATATATCATGAGTGGCATTGAGAAATATATCAAAAAAATAAATTTTCAAATTCATGAATGTGAAGATGAAAAAGACAATCTTCATGATAAAATATATGATAATGAGCGTAGATTGGATCTGTTACAATATAAAAAGAAATTATTGAAACTTTATCATAAAAAAATACATGAAATGGATGAAGATATAACATTGAAACAGTTATTGAATATTATCTGCAATGAGATAGAAAACAATAGATACGATGATGAATATAATGTGTTGAAACAAACCAAAGTTGATAATGTCAAATATCTCAAACGTGAAAATAATATTTTTACACCTGTGATTACAACAAGTAATGCAAATTTCGAGAGATTGAGAGACATTCATTTGATTAATGAGACTTGGCTTTAAAAAAGGTTTAAAAAGATGTTACTATTTACAAGTATCCCAGAAATTTCTGAGATATTTATATCTTTGCATTCGCTATTCATTGGTAGCCAAAAATATATAATTGTTTCTGGCTATTACGCAATAATGCAAAATATATAATTCTTGACCAATATAATCCGCACTATTATGAAACTATTTAAAATAATATCTATAGTATAGTATTATATATGGAAAATCAAAATGTTAAGAGAGGTCGCGGTAGACCAAAAGTTTTCACAACAGAAGAACTAAAAAAACATAAAACCTTATGTATGTTAAATAAAGAGTGGTATTGTAATGTTTGTAAAAATGATAAAAATTATACACTTGCAGGGAAATGGTGTCACTTGAAAACAAAAAAGCATATGAAGAATGTAAATGTCAACAATATAATGCAACGAATCATCAACATAACACAAAAAAATAATCCAAATTACGCACAAAATTAATTCTTTTCATAGTTATAGTTCGAAGGATCCATGATTGGATTATTTGAATTCTCGACTATATTTAAACGCACATTTGTAAAACTATTTAAAAGATTATCTATAGAATTATTATATATATGAAATCAGAAAAATCTAACCTTATAGATATGAATAAGAGTGATCTCAAGAAACTTAGTAAATCAGAACTCATCAAATTGCTTTTAAAGCAACAGAATAAAAAGCCTAAAATTATCGTGGTAGATGATACCAAACCAGTACCAACACCAAGGACTGTAAAACCAATTAGACCAATCCCAACACCTCGTAAGAGTGTAAATCAAATGGTTCAAGATTATGAAAACAATATAATTCTTCCACCATTAGAGTTTAGAGACAAACCAATGCCAGCACCTAGAACTTACAAACCAGTTCCAACACCAAGAACTAAAAAAACAGTTCCAACACCTAGAACCGTAAAGCCAGTTCCAACACCTAGAACTAAGATAGAGCAAACAGACAAAGCTCTCAAAGGATATACCAAATCATTTCAAATAGACATCAAAAATAACAAAGACCCATTGGTGCAACTACAAAACACAAGAAAGGCCGTCACATACCATCTTGTAAGTTTACTAAAATCAATGAAAGGATTAAAATTCGTTGAAACGCTTAAGGTAACATTTACAAAAATATCAAATGGAGAAACAGTGTATAAAACTGCCTATTTCAACAGTCTAGTTCAAACAATCATAAACAATCTAGAGATCACTGAATCACTACAAGTGTCAAAGCAAAACATATTAAACAAGATCGCAGTTTGGATTTCAGAAGGATCTGGTTGGACTGTTCAATCTGTTGATAATCATTATCTCAACATAGTAAAATATCAACCAATGAGAGGCTCTTCATACATTAAATTACCACAAGAACTAAGAAATAGTGCCAAAGGTTTGATCAACATGAAAAACGAAGACAATCAGTGTTTTAGATGGTGTCACATTAGACATTTGAATCCCCAAGAAAAATACCCACAGAGAATTAAAAAATGTGATAAAGAATTTATTGAAAAATTGAATTACTCAGGAATTGAATTTCCAGTCAATCAAAAACAGTATAATAAAATTGAGAAACAGAATAATATCAATATCAATGTATTTGGATATGAAGAAAAACAACCATTTCCTATTTACATATCCCAAGAAAAATTTGAAGATCAAATGCATTTATTATTGATAACAGAAGGCGAAAACAAACATTATGTATTAATAAAAGACTTCAATAAATTTATGTACAATCAAACAAAACATGAACATAGAAAGCATTTTTGTATGTATTGTCTTCAATGTTTCAGTAGTGAAAGAGTATTATTAAATCATAAAGAAAATTGCATCATAATAAATGGAAAACAAGCCATAAAAATGCCATCAAAGGATAATAACATATTGAAATTCAACAACTTTCATAAGCAGTTACCTGTACCATTTGTCATCTATGCAGATTTTGAAGCTGTTACAGAAAAAATAGAAGGATGCAGGCCAAACAATGACAAATCCTATACTGAATCGTATCAAAAACATACTGATTGTGGTTATGGTTATAAGGTTGTATGCTGTTATGATGATAAATATAGTAAACCAATACAGATCTATAGAGGTGAAAAAGCTGTTAACAAATTTATGGAAGCTATATTAGAAGAAGTTAAATATTGTTGTAATATGAATAAAAGATATTTTAACAAACCATTAAAAATGACAAAAAAGGATGAAGAAGAATTCCAAAAAGCTGATAAATGCCATATATGTGATAAAAAGCATACAGAGAAAGATATTCGAGTTCGAGATCATTGTCATATAACTGGCAAGTATAGAGGATCAGCGCATCAAGATTGTAATATTAACTTCCGATTAACTGATAAGATACCGGTTATATTTCACAATCTCCGTGGGTATGACAGTCATTTTATAATGCAAGAGATTGGTGAAATAGTCAAGAAGCATACATATACAAATAAGAAAGGTGAAAAGTGTCAAATGAACATCAATGCAATTCCTAACAACATGGAAAAATATATGGCGTTCATGCTTGGTAATCATCTAACATTTATTGACAGTTTCCAATTTATGAGCTCAAGTTTGGAAAAACTAGTGAGCAATCTACCAAAAGAAGCATTAAAATATACCTCTCAAAAATTCAAAGATAAAAAGCTTGATTTGATGTCAAAGAAAGGCATCTATCCATACGACTTCATGGACAATTTTGACAAATTCAATGAAAAACTACCAACAAAAGAAGAATTTTACAGCATATTGAATAAGGAACACATATCAGATGAAGACTATAAACATGCTCAAAATGTGTGGAAAACCTTCAATCTTCAAAATATGGGTGAATACCATAACTTATATCTTAAATCTGACATCCTTCTGTTAGCAGATGTATTTGAAAACTTTCGAAAGACCTGTTTAAAATACTATAAATTAGACCCTTGTCATTATTTCACATCTCCCGGTTTGTCGTGGGATGCTATGCTAAAAATGACTGATATCAAATTGGAACTAATGACTGACATTGATATGTATCAATTCATTGAAAAGGGTATGAGAGGTGGTATTTCTTATATAGCTAATCGATATGGAAAAGCAAACAATAAATACATGAAAACATATGATGAGAAGGCGCCCTCAAAGTATATTATGTGTCTTGATGCTAACAATCTGTATGGTTGGGCAATGAGTCAATACCTTCCAACCGGCGGTTTCAAATGGATGACTCAAAAACAGATTGATAAGATAGACTTAGCTAAGTACAAAGAAGATGGAAACAAAGGTTTAATACTAGAAGTTGACCTGAAATATCCTAAAGAACTACACAACCTCCATAATGACTACCCGCTAGGACCGGAAAAAGTCAAAGTAACTACAAACATGTTATCAGAATATTGTAAAAAAATAGCAGAAAAATATAATATATCAACTGGTTTAGTTCATAAATTGATACCTACATTAAGTAACAAAGAAAAATATGTTCTACACTATAGAAACCTTCAATTATATACAGATCTTGGATTGAAAATAACTAAAGTCCACCGAGTGCTTGAATTTGATCAGTCCGCATGGTTGAAGCAATATATTGATTTCAACACTCAGAAAAGAACTAATGCTAAAAATTCTTTTGAGAAAGACTTCTTCAAACTAATGAACAATTCAGTCTTCGGAAAAACAATGGAAAATATCAGAAAACGAGTAGATGTGAGACTAGTTACTGATGAGAAAAAACTATTAAAAATGGCTGCTAAACCAACATGTGAGCAGTAAGATATTCAACGAAAACCTAGTAGCTGTTCATAAGATTAAGGAAATTACTTATCCTAAACAGGCCGGCATATATTGGTATGTGTATCTTAGATCTTAGCAAAACACTAATGTATGATTTTCATTATAACTATATCAAAAAGAAGTATGGAGACAAAGCTAGACTACTATTCACTGATACAGACAGCTTAACCTATGAAATTGAAGCTGAGGATGTGTATGAAGATTTTTGGAAAGACAAACATTTGTTTGACAACAGTGATTACCCAGAAAATTCACAATATTTTGATAAAACAAACAAAAAAGTCATTGGAAAATTCAAAGATGAGGCCGCAGGAGTTGCTATTTGTGAATTTGTTGGTCTACGATCAAAAATGTATAGCTATATGAAAGACAACCAATCAGGAGGTAAGACTGCTAAGGGAATCAAAAAGAATATTATAAAAAATGACATCAAACATGAAAATTATAAAGAAACGTCATTAGGAAATAAACAGATGCATCACACTATGAAAACAATAAGAAGTCAAAACCATCAATTAGGAAGTTATGAAATCAATAAAGTATCACTCAGCTGTTTCGATGACAAAAGATATATACTGGAAGATGGTATAAATTCATATGCTTATGGACATTATAAAATGAAAAAGAATTAAATCAAAAAATAACTTTCCTTAATTCAATCCTGTGTAGACTTCCTGTGTTTCCGAGAATTGTGTCACGCTATGGTGATTTTTCCTGTTTCCATGATGTGAATATTTAAACGCACTTCAATTTTGTAAAACATATAGCTTCATTTGATTATTTCATCTGATTGTTCCATATGATTTTCCATATGATTGTTCCATATGATTTTCCATATGATTGTTCCATTTAATATTTCAATTTAATTTTACCATTTGATTTTTCCATTTAATATTTCCATCGGCTGGCAGTAGTATAGACTTGGCTTGGTATCAGATAAGTTTTGCAAAACTGATCTGGTACCGCCAAGTCCTATACTACTTTTTCCACACTAGCTGATAACACGCATCTCTGTAGTTTTTTTATCTTTTCCAGATCTACCCACCGATAAGCCATGTTTACAGTTTGAGTTTTCGTTTGATACTGATGATGTTTCGAATCACCTCAGTTAAATGCTTTTTAGGTAATCTGTCAATAGCTTTTAACAAATTTTGTCGTCGGCTTTCCAAATGTCTTCTTTGTTCTTGGCTTTAGAATAAGCGATATCATGAGCTTTGGCAATGCGATCCAATCTATTAATTCCCTTGTGACCACGTTTCAATCGCTTTTCAACTTTGTAAATGGTCCGAGAAACTGATAACCAGGCCAGTGTAATTCCGGCGAATTGAGTTTTTGCAAAGCTCCCACTAAATTGATTCCACCTCGTCCTCGTTGTAATGTTTTTCTACATTGTTTGCTTCGCTTGGGCATAATGAACACAATGACTACAGTTATTTTCGAGAACCGCCTTTTATTCTGTTTCGTTTTTTCACAGTGGAATAGGTCAATCTTTTCTTGACTTTTTTACCCCGAGGTTCCCAGTCTTCCCATCCTGTTGCTTTTTTAAGAACTTTCGCCAAATGTCCTTTGACGCTTGCCTGTGTTTTTCGACGCTTTTTAGTTTTGAGAGAGGTCGGATACCAATACACTTAACCAGGAGTCGTTTTTTTCTTCTTTTTAGAGACATGCGTCTCATCGGATTGTTCAATATGTTTTTCTTGCGTTAAGGTGACAGCTATGCTAGGTTTAGTGGGTTCTTGCTTGATTTCTTGCTTGATAGAGTTGGGTGTCTTTACCTTAAACATGTTGGCTATTTTTTGTATCATTTTCTGTTCGCCAGTCGTCATCAAATCATCAGGCTCATCTTCCTTCTCGTCGTCTATACCTATTACTTGTTGCATGCGGTAGTTTTTAAATCGTTTTCGAATCTCTGGTTTCAAAGAATTCGCCAAAACTACTTTTTCCTCTGCTGACATGTTGGGATTGTTGAGAATCTGTTGTTCTTTCTTGACAGAAGAAAGTAAAGCATTGAGTCTGGGTGATTCTGTATAATAATTTTTCAACATTTCTTCACCCACTTGATAAGGAACCAACATCATTTTCTGGTATTCCACACCTTTCTTGGACATTTTTTAAAACTGATACAGTACGTTAGGTCAAACCTTTTTATGCTCTCAAAGTAGACAACATCCCAAAACTTTGAGAAATCCACTACCGTGTTGACTCATCAAAATGTCACGCCGTTTTTTTCTGAGACAGTGATTTTTTTGGCCAAATTACGCATCTGTTTACGATACGGTTTTAACCTTATCACATGTTGTGGATGAATGGGGAGTTTGTTTTTCAATAGGTTGAGTGTCAATTCACTCATGGCATTAATTTGATCCTTGTTGGCGTGACGGATTAAATCTCGTCTTTTGTTGGCTTTTGCTTCCTTTAAAATAGACTCTAAGAAATGAACTTGTCGTAGGGTGGACTTCATGATGAGTAATAAAGGATAAGTCATTAATCAATCTTATTTATAGACCAGGACAAAAAGCGAGTTTTGAGTGCGTCTAAACAGATTCGTTTCGTTGAAACACAATGGTTGGTCCTTCGTGATGTAATAAACACGATTTCAAACGCACGTCATCCTGCGTTCTCAGATGTAAATCAAACAACATATACCCATAATCCCTCGCAGTCGCATCACGAAACACTTCCATGACTTCTCGCACTTCGTGGGGAAACGCTTGTTGAACCAAATTTTGTACTCCCAATTGATCTCGGGGATTTTTAAAGGCGATGATGTAGTGGGCGTTTCTGGAAATCGTTTTCGCATATTTTTCTTCTGGAAACATGTCTTGACAAATGTAAATCACAGCAATGTTTTTATGATGTGATTCCTTGGTAAACAAATCCAACACTCTTCTATCATTACTCGCATCGCTCATGAGATCATCTAGTATAAGAAGACCCGGTCTTTTGGAGGGTGGAAACACTGTACCTAAATCATCCGCCGGTATTCCTTCATGAAACTCGACGCCTCTTGCTTGCATGAAATCAAAACAATCTTGCCACACTCCATGACAGTATAGTACTTTTTGAATAGGGTTGTCAAAATGGTCGTTGATTTGTTGTAATAACCGATCTACAAACACGGTTTTTCCACAGCCTGAGCTGCCTACGACAAGAATGCTACAGGGGGTATGAAATCTAAACGGCTCCATGATTGAAATAAAACTGATTCTTTTTTCTGTCATGTCTTTTATTTATATATCCAAGAGACTAACATGTTTCATAACACTTCTTAAAACACCTTGCTTATTTTCTTCTTGACCTAACTTAATTAAATCATACGTTACAATGTTTCCTAGTTTTTCACCTATTTTATAATCATTATCAACATATTGTCGATTTTCAAACTGGTCTGTAAAGGCATTTAATGTTTTTCCTCTAGCTCTTGCGAATAAGTAAAACAAAGCGTAATGTCCACAAGTATTGGAGTCTGTGGCTTGTAACTGTCTTTTATTTGAGCTAACATCGTAATGTTTGAACGTCCATTTCACAAAGGGGGAGGGCTTATACCACTTGATTGGTAATCCATAACTGTCAAAGGCTTGACATTGATCCTTTTCCACAAAAATGCTTATCCAGTGTGAGCCCGGTTTATCATGGGTGTCTACGTTAACAATGTAGGCAGATCTCGGTCGAACATCTTTTTCTTTTGGGAGCTGGTCTGATGCAAACACACCTAAAGATCGGTTCGAGGAAGTGATCTTGTCTAGCTAAATAATCCAATTGTCGCGTGGTTAATGCAACAAATTCCATGTCTTTCACTTGTCGTAAATCACAGCACCGTTAGGGTCAATTTCCAAGGTGGTTTGAAACTCACCGTAGACAAGGATGTTGACAATGTGGCCTGGAGCCGCACCGAACGTGAATTTAAACCTTAAGTTGCCCGACTTTCTAGGATGGAGGTGGGTTGCATCCGCCGCCAGTGTGTCTGGAATATTATTCCACATCAAAATAGTACTGCCATGGCTCCAATCTTCAGAGAATATCAACATCTCCCGCGCTCCCAGCAATGCACCTGATTGTCTTAGCTGATCGTATCCTAGTATATCTCGGTGATCATTATTATGAACGAGAACAATAGGTTCACTCGGATATTCTTCTCCATTGACTAGCATCTTGGGAGTTTGTAGTCCAAACTTTTCAAAGTAGAAGGGGCTTCTTGTCACATCTCCAATGTAAGCATTTCCATGCAACATAACTACAACCACTCTATGAGGGAGTCTACCTTGAAACACTTTATCTTGATCCCATTCTCTTTGACCGCCTGTCATTGTAAATACCCTGAGTTCTGACTTGAGCGGAGGGTAAATGACAGGCGTTCTTCTGATGGACCTTTCTTTCATCAAATTTACTTTTAAGTCACCTCTTACTTCCATGGTCTTGACGTGAAATCGCATTTTAAAATCATTATCTACGAGTTTTCCATGGGTTCCCACCCCATTCAGGTAGAAATCTGGCTGATTTAGATCAAAGCGGATCTTGATTTCTACGTTGGTGACAAGGAGACGGTCCATATGAAATACATTTATATTGGGCTGACCTGTGAGGATAAAGGTTTTACTTGCTGTCCCTGTGGTCAACAAGCGATTCTTGGCTTCTTTTGCTCCTTTTACGGCTTCTTTCGCAGAGGTTGATAGGGCTGTGTAATCCTCATGTGGTCCCGTACTATCCATCTTGTTTACTGTGAGGGGGTAGGTGTAATCGGTCGCTTTGTACCATCCACTGGGTTTTAAGATCGTTTCTGAAGCGTTGTTGCCGTAGTTCAGCACTGTTTCTAGATAAGCCTTATAAGGATAGGTATCTGTTTGTTCAGTTACCAGTGTTCCGTTAAACCAAACTGAAGATTGTTTGATCATGGTATGAAGCAGATTCGGTGCTGGATAGAGATGAGTCGCTGCGAGTATCGGGTTATCATCATCCGTGGTTATTTTTCCCTCTATAGTAAAATAGCTCTGTGCCAAGTCGATGAATTCCGTATTAGAACGTATAATAAATTCAATTGGGTTGATACCCACTTGAACCGGGTTATATACCGTGTAGCGTCCCTCAGTAAAGGTCGTGTCGGTCGGTGGAACAGAAAACAAATCCAACAATTCATTGACACCAGGTGCTGAAGCTTTGTGTGCTACCTCTGCTCCATTCATGATTGAAATGAACATGTGTGAAGGACATCTCTTTATTTATAGGCGACGGTTTTTCTTGTAATATTTGTAGTTGTCGGTGATCCCCTTTAAAGCTTGACTGGCCAGCTTTCCAAAGGCTGTACCAAAGGTTGGAGCCGGATCAGCTAAAAACATACTTAAACCTTCGGCAATTTTATCCTATGTCGTCACTCGTTTTCGTGCCAAAGCCCCACCTTTTTGTGTTTTTCTTTTACGGGTTGAAACCCCCTTTTTGTTTCGTTTGAACACTCTCCTTTTTGGCATGATGACGAATGAATAAAAAGCTATTTCGTTTTTCCTTTTTATATTTTTCTTTCACATGATGCTGCAGTTGAGCGGGGTCTTTTTCATAATACCTTTTCGAATCCCCCACGTTTCATAGCTATCTTTCCCTCCTTTTCTTTTGTAATCTGCATATTGTTGTTTATAGGACTTTACGCGACGCTTCGTATCCTTGACGGATGTTTTTGGTTTTCGAAAGGACTCAATAAGATCTTCGCTCACATTTACTGCTTTGACAGGCTCAATAACAAAAGGCATGATACCTCCCTTTTGATTGTTTCTCTTTCTTTTCTTTTGTTTTCGTTTGTTGATTCTCTTTGCTTTAGGCATGATAACTAATTGGTAAAGATATCTCGTTTCCTTTTTATACCCTTGGTTATTTTGCGTCTCTTTGTCAGACCACTACCACTCTGCTGTGCTGCTTTTCGTTTCTTGTTTGTTTTCTTTTCCACCCATTGTGTTGCTTTCTTGGTGGCATAACTAAGAACTTTTTTTCCAACTGTTTTCAATACTCTCTTAGCCAGAGGGACTGCCACGCGTTTAACCAGAGGGATGACCGCACGCGTTAAAATTGGTTTGAAAAGACCACCTATGCCGTTTCCTCGTTGTCCTCCTCGATATACTCTGAGACCACGTCCTTGCATTTTACGGGAAGATAAGATGTCGTCAGTGCTCGCGTTGAATACATAGTGAATGACAACATGAGACTGCTCTCCTTTTTTATATACGATGGCTTCGCCTTGAAAACAACAAGGTGACCAAAGTGTTTCCGTGATCAAACTCGATCAGTTTTCCGGACGTGGAATACATTTCAATCGTGATACTGTCAAAGTTTCTTTTTCGCACTGGAATAAACTGAGGGTGAGTAGGTTCATAACGTACAGGATCACCTTATCCTTCGTCCACGACCACTTCTCGTAACAAGTCTGTGGTTGAATTTCCAACCACCTGTGATTCCACGATATTGGAATAAACCATGACTCGATTGAGTTGTCTCGGGAACAATTGCTTCGATAAATTGAAACCAAGCCACATCTTACACTCTTCGGGGGAACCAATCTCGATATAGTTTTTGTCTGTATCTTTGATTTTGTTAGGATGATAGACCACGGATTGATCTTTGGCTTGCAATAAGATCATGTTTCGCCCTAATGTTTCATAATCATTTACATCGCCAGGTTGTGGTTTTGTCAACCCTAAAAGGTTGCTGAGATAAACAGGTAAATAGACTCGATGCTCAGGTGGCGTCCAAAGTTCCAAGGTGTCAAATCATATTCCTTTTCCTTGTCCAATGTCTTGATATGTACAAAGTGATTCTTGTTGTAGGTGGTTTCCGTATTTTGCCGTTTAAGTAAAAGTTTACCGCGTTCTTGAAAATACTCAAGGCGATGGCTTCCCAGACTTCTTTCAAGGTCTTGTAATTGGATGGAGGTAGATAGAACGGAATGGTTTCTTTTCCTGACTTCATTGTGAAATCAGCAAACAGTGGATTTTCTAAACTTTGTTGTGTGGTCCAATTAAACCACCCTCGTGGGTATGAAATATGAACTAAGGACGCGTCCCAGTCATTTTCTTCCAAGTGAATATACTTGGGTAAACGAACCGTAAACCTACTGCTCGTATTATTTGGGAAATACTCTAAACTGCTATCACTAGGTAATACCAAGTAGAACGACATGCTGATGAGAAATAACTTTATTGATTTTGTTCGATCCTTTTATACACTCTTACAAAAGTGCCACTCGCGCGGTTTCTCTTTTTCTCACTCATTTCAGTCGTTTAATGTTGCTTACAGGGATCCAACTATTATATTTACTCGGCCAACCTTTAAAAGCAACAAATGCTTCTGCTTGCTTTCCTTTACCTCTCCTTTTCAATACGCGATCCACCCGAAACAAGTTCTCAGAGACATTAACACGTTGTAACTCTTGGGCATAAAATGTTCCTTTGATCGGTGTACCGTCATACTCAATGATTTTATACACGGGTACAGCCTTAGGAATGCGATATTTGATGATAAAAACTTCTTCTGTCCACCCAGGTAAGTAGCTTTTCTTAAATGTACGTCTTGTTTTGAAAATGCGAACAAAATCCCCTACGTTAAACACATAACGCGGTCTCTTGTTAAAATCTTTCATCCATAAAGGTTTCCACACTTTTTCCCAGATTTGCCGTTCGTTTTTCAAAGTCACTTTAGCAGGGGGCATCCCAATCGTACAGTGTTTGCTGTGATTATATCCATCGATCAAATCTTGTAACATGTTGACATAATTCAAAGTGTTCTTGGCTGTAAAGGCGCGGTACATGCGAGTTTTGAGTGAACGATTAAATCTTTCGACAATCGCTGCTTTAGTTTCACTCTGTGTCACGTAATGATGAATCCCCTCTTTCTTAAAATAATCTTGCACTTGTTTCCCCATAAACTCTCCACCTTTGTCCGTATGTATTTTCTGAGGTTTCCTTCCTTGTGCAAAAATATGTTCTGTCGCTGATTTGGTTTTTAATGGGACAGCAAAACCGAATTTTGAAAAGACATCAATTACTGTCAATAAATATTTGTACCCTCTGTTTTCTTTGCTCAAGTTAGCCAAATCTGCTAAATCCGCCTGCCAGATTTCATCCAGCTCATTCACAAGAAATGGGTTACGTTTAAAACGAAGTCGCACCGGTTTGTGAAGTGTGTAAGCCAACTGTTTTTCAGCCCATTGTTTCACTTTCTTTAACGGTTTCTTACTAGCTTTGGCCAACGGTTGCAATCCTCCAAAGGCTGATGGTTGTTTAACATCATAATAATACTTATCTAGTAGGACCGTTCTTTTGCGTTTCCCAGGCATGGTAAATGTGAAAAAGTTGTGCAAGGCACGGTAATTTATCCCATTGCTCTGTTTGCAGCCATTCTAGAAATTCGTGTCTCTCTTCTCGTGATAAACACGTGTTTTGCAACCAGTAGTAAAAGGCAAGCAGAATACCTCCATGCATGGGTTGTTTGATTAAATATTGCCACAAGGCTTTAGGATCCGCTGGAGTATTGAACATGTCTTGAATTCCTGGCATGTTTTCTATTTTTTCTTTCATATCATTGTAAATCACGTCGAGACAGTAGAAATAGAACGAGCTGTCTGTTGAATCCATGTTTGAAAGTGAACACCAAGTCACACGTTACTCGCATTTATTACGACAATAAACAATAGTAGAATCATGCCTCAACTAGCCCTAATGACGTTATCCCGTTAATACCCAATCAGATTCAATCTTGTATGTATTTAAGGAAACCATTATCGAACTTTGTCCCATTCTCATTTAACAGCATGTGTAGGTTTGAAAATATGGAAGAAAGTCTGCTTGAGTATATAATTCAACTTTCCTTTGCTGTTCATTGCAAGGCATGGGTAGACGAACTTAGCACAAATAACTGTTGTCAAAGAGAATCCGAATACCTCATAACGGATCCATGGTTTGACTACTATGATGACGCCTTAGAACGTCTTGACCTAAGAGAAGTCTTACAATGTGCAAGAAATGTAAGTGTAGAGCTTGGTCTAACACCCCCTAACAAGGTATGGAAAGCCTATCTTACCGAGTTGAAGAAATGGCCTATGACGCACATTTATTTGCTGGTGTTCAAAATGGATCAAGTCGGTACCCAAAAAGAACGATTTGAGGCAATACTCAAGGCAGCAAGTTCTCTTTACCCATGACTTTGCTCCGACTTGCCTTATTGTTTAATGTCACCCGTGTGACGTAGCAAGACTTGCCCTGACATGCCTTTTTGCTGATTGTGTTATTAAAGAAATAAAAAACGCGCCGAGTGCATTATTGAGTTATATAAGCACACGGGAATTTTTAAGAACACTCGAGAAGTGCAGAGAAGCACGAGCCAAAGGCGAGTGCTTCTCGCACTTCTCGAGTGTTCTTAAAATTTCCAAGTGCTTATATAACTCAACAATGCACGAGCAACAAGTTTTTTATTTCTTTTATAAAATAAAAAGCGGTTATAATCAACTTTACGTCACGCGCGTGCTTTATCGAGTTATAATGAACTCGGTTTGACCAATCATAGCACGCGCATTTCCTTGAGCATTTTATAAATATATATAAAAAACAGCCTCAAAAACTATATTCACTCCATTAAGATGTGGATGCAAGATATGTTATACCTTGAACAGTGTGGAAAACAGTTGTTGCTTATTGAAAACGACCCACAAATCGAGCTCATAAAAGATACAAGACTTACACCTGACACCGAACGTATCAAGAACTGGTTATGGGTGGCCTATGGTATGACAACTGTAAAGAATGTTTACAAACATCCAAACTTTCGCCCTCGAATTGGTAGCAACTGTATGGATGACATTCACCGAATTCTTAGCATGGCTAAAGACGTGGATTTGGACAAGGTCAAAGAACAGTGGTATTACTTATTCAGTGAAACCTATGGAACTGACACTGTTGCCAAGGTCAAAGACAGTCCTTTTTGGAAAGGATATTTTGCGTATAACATGTTGTATGACGCAAACGGTCCACGCGAGTTAAGACTGTTAAACATTCTTCTCAAAACTCCAAGCTGGGATTTGAACGTTGAAGCCGCTAGAAACTTGTGGAGCCGATCAATTTATGAAAAAGAACTCAAAAACGAAGAAGGAGAAGTTATGTAAAACTGCTTTTTATTTACAAAAAATGTCATACCTTTTTTATCATAATTCACACTGTATACTGTCAATAAAAATACAATGAATTATAAATAACCAAAAGGGTACGATTTTAATGTTTCATAGTCTAAAACACGTTTGTCAAAGACCAGATTGTACTTCTTGTATGAATACGTTTCTCTTTCACATCTCGTACAATCTTGCTTGGGTTGTATGTCTCAATGACGCGGGGCTGTAAGCTCATCCAAAATGTGATCTTTGATTGAACGGAAATTCAGAACTCGTTGCCCTCGACTATTCAAAGTGAATCCCCTCACTTTGCAACACTGCTTTCCGTTCTTTGTTTCATAACCGTAATTTTAAGGGCCTGCTGATACGAACTCCTTGATGAAATCACCATCATCTAATTCATTTGTAAAGTCTCCAAGGTAATCGCCTAATTCTACTTCAGGTAGGCCAGGTTTCCACTTGTAAATCACACTGTCTGTGTCAAAGTAAAGGACCTGGTGTTGCAACAGATCGAGGGCTTTGTACAATTTGATGCGGGCGTGGGCAGTGGTGAAAATGGCTATAAAAATGTTAGTGTTGGTAAGAATTTCTTCGCAATCTTGTTTTTTTCGATGTACAACTTCAACTACGTACTTGCTGATTGGTAAAATACGTAGAATGTCAAGTGAATCATTTCGCAAGAGTTCGAAGAAATGGACTGGATCGGTACATGTAGTAGTTGCTGCAAGGTTCGACCGCTGACCAAACTTTCCCCAGAACGAGTTAAGCATCAGTTTAGCCAACGATCTAAGCCCTGGGTTTTTCTGAATTTTGCCCGGATCAAGTCGAATGTTTTCTCTTCTCTCATAATCTTCAATGTACTGTTGACGTTTCACGGGATCATTACCTACCCGCGAAGGCCAACCACTAGCCTCTTGCTTAATTTTTAACCAGGTGTTGACGTACTCAGTGAAAAGATTTGTGCTCTTTTCGGTAAAATGCCAGACTTCGTAGATGTGCTGGATCACATACCCTTTTTCTACAACCAAATTCAGTTCCTCTGTGCACCATTCCCCTGTTAACATACGCTCCTCGTCTTGGTGTCGGCAAGTCCGCCTTCTTTCATACATGGGTTTGATCTGTTTGATCAGGAACGACATAATGGGAATGTTAGTTTCCCGTTGACGGTTTGCGGAAGTACAGGATGGTACAACTGTTTAGGTGGGAGAATGATGACTTTAGCCACACCAAAATACTGCGAAATATCTGTGTGTCCTGGCTGAGAAATGATTGTTAGGTAGCCCAGACCATATTCGCAGGTTTTATTTACCCAAGGGTAAAGACTTGTGAAATTCTTCGCCTTCTTTTGCGACATCATGTAAACAAACTGTGTTTGTTCTCCCACCGAAAAATGCTTTACGCGGATTAAGCGGTTCGGTGATCTTCAAGGTTTCTACGTATGCTGCAATGTTTGGGTCAGTGTTTTTCTCAATCTCCCACTCGCAACCCCATTTTTCTATCACATTGTAACCCAATGCTCTTAATTTTCTCGTCTTGTCAAGGGTCTTCTCGTACACTTCTTGAGTTGTTAAACCGATATGTTTGCGATGCCTCTGTTGCCTATTGGGATAGCATTTCGGACAGCCATGGTAAAAGCAACCGTGAAATTCATAAACCGTATCAGTGTCAGGATCAAACCCGTCAACCAAGAAATTTTTGGAACCATTGCGCAACCGTCTCTCTCCCACGTTCCCAGCATGCTCTACACGATGAATCTCACGATCAACATAATGCAACCATTCCAAGGCCTGACGGGATTGTTGTTGCGTCATGCGCCATCCATGAATGGGTTCTACTGCAATTTTATCCTCAGGCATCCAGTTTTTTCTGTAGGCCAAGTTACACGCTGAGGCGATGGTGATAGTGTGTTCCATAGGGTTAAAACCAGCCACCGTTTCAAAATCACGACAAAACATCATACAACCTTCCTTGAATAATTGTACATCGGAGGTGCAGTAATCGTCCCTTTCTTGTTGAAGATTAAAGACATACTCTGGGTCGTTGGCTAACGTAATGTACCACGTTTCGAATTCTTGACGGCGTGAGGTTGACATGCTGTCAGGGTCAAACATCTCCTTAGGTGGTAGTGGACCTACGTACGTTTGATGTTCAGGCGTATCGAATAAATAAGGGTAAAAACCTTTCTTTATTTCTGTAAGACCAAACGTTTTTGGGAAGGTAGCCAACGGGAAAGGGAGAAAAGCCAAAGAATCTTTAAATTTCACATTGTCCCATGTGATGGAAAGGAGTTTGGCACCAGTGACAATAAGGCTGGGTGCAATACATAGATTGTACAGTTCATGCAGTAACATGTACCCGTCGTAACCTTGAAGATTATGAAAGAGAACAATCACGTCACACTTGGGATCCTCATCTTTGACGTCTTGAACCCAAGACAAAAATTTCTCGACAAGTCAACACCTGAAAAATCAATAATTTCGTCGTCTCGATCTGTACTAGCCATTAATAAAATAGGCTGTTGCAGATTTTCGTCACGCATGGCTTCAATGTCCGCGTAAATAAACAAGGGTTCGATTTCATGTTCCGAGATGACGTCATCTTGGGAACCGCTGACCAATTCGTTATCCTTGTCGTCACTGTAGGTTCGCTTTTTACGAGTTTCTCTCTTGGGATCAGCTTTTTGCAGAAAACATTTGTGGGTAGACAAATCTTCCATGTTTCCACAAACGTGACATTCTTGTTTCCCACATTCGTGCTTTTGTTTACCTTTCAGCGTGATATGACACTGGGAGCATTTTCGATATGTGCGACAAACACAGTTCACAGCCATGACATCAACTTCTTGCCCTGTGTTTGTTTTGGAAAGGTGATTTCTTAAACAGTGTTCGCCAAAGAATTTTCGTTCACAGGTTTGGCAAGTAAACATCTCGTAATGTTCTTTTAAAGACTTGGTTAAGACATCCACGCAGTTCAGTTGTTTACAACACCCGCAACGCTTGCTGGGACATTTATGGTGTTCATACAGTATTGTCCAAAAGTCTTGGATCCGCAATTCAACGAATTTCCATTGTGGAAATCAGGGCTATGTTTTAATTATGATCTCTGTCGGCGTGAAATGTCAAGAACGGCCTTTTTGTTACAATTCCGTTGCGTTATTCAAAGCGCGTTCAATTTGGTCGCGGTCGTCTGGGTGTTATGCAAATATTCCCAAGAAACATTCATCCCGCGTGTCTCACATTGCCTTTTGCTTACGGATGGTTCTAATTAGAACGAATGTCAAATGTTTCGATCATGGATTGTCGGTGACAATAATTGCCTGATTGTTTCAAGCAACGAATGGAAAAGATAACAATAAACATATGAAATGATTTTCTTTAAGAATTTCAATGCATTCGAATCCGCACGGTGTCAGATTTCAACAAGAAATTTGCATACAACCGCTACCAATCCCGCTTTCGTTGTTTTGGCACTGAGGTAATATTTTCCAAAGACAACCTTCAGTCATAACACTAGCAATTTAGATGCATGTAGAGGCTTTTTGAGCCGTTTTGACCGATAGCCATTAGTGTACGTTTTCGCATTAGAAGTCATATGTACAGTATGTTAATGCTCGTTAATTTTCGTGTAAGATACATGATCGATCAAACGCTGATAAACCACCGTTCTTTGCCTAGCGAAATTTCGTTTATCGGCTGGCGACATTTTGCTGATTACCGCGAAATTTCGTTGTGGTCCCGAAAATGCGTCGAAATATCGCCTTTTGTTTCCGCGAAATATCGCT
>JAJLRJ010000002.1:40467092-40472092 GCA_024195265.1 Dendrophyllia cribrosa | reverse complement strand
TTCGGAGGAAGTTGTTCCAAATGACGATTGAACAATGGGTTGTCAAAGCGAACGCTAGCGCTCGGAATGAAGTTCACAAAGAAACGGATGTTCCTCCTGAAGATTCTATAGGCGCTGCGGGTTCTCAGCGGCGTCTAAGCGCTCGAAGCGAAGTTCGCGGAGGCATTGAAGTTCATCCAGAAGATTCCGTAAGCGCTGCGGGTTCTCAGCGGCGTCTAAGCGCTCGAAGCGAAGTTCGCGGAGGCATTGAAGTTCATCCAGAAGATTTCGTAAGCGCTGCGGGTTCTCAGCGGCGTCTAAGCGCTCGAAGTGAAGTTCGCGGAGGCATTGAAGTTCATCCAGAAGATTCCGTAAGCACTGCGGGTTCTCAGCGAAGTCGAAGCAGTTCAAGTTCGACTATCAGGAAGGTTAAGGCAAAGCAAGCCCTGGCACGCCTAAAATTGCAGCAATTAAAAGAGAAACAAGAACTTCTGAGACAGGAAGAAGAAATGAAGTTACAGCGACAAGTTCTTGAGGCTAAATATGAATTGGAGCAAGCGGAACTTCAAGTGCGATTTCTCGATGAAGAAAATCCCGCCATCACTGATGATGTTACAAGAATTTTGGATAAACCTGATCCGTTCGCTGGAGTATTTAATTTGAATCGTAATGTTGAATCCAGAGATGATGGCGTTAAGGCTCATGTTGTGTCGAAGCCCGAGAAAGCTTACGGGGAGATCCCTCGGGAATCGAAGTTAAACCCGAACGCCAGAGAGTTCACCTACGCTCCAGTCAAACCTGATAGCGATCTCGCACGTAGTGAATCCGGAGACAGTGCCTTTGCGATGGTCGAAGACATGTTAGGAAAGCTTGGATCAACGATAAGACAAGGGTTCGCGCTGCCTAAACCGGATCTTTCTGCATTTGATGGCAACCCCCTTGAATATTGGAGCTTTATTCGAACATTTGAGAACAATATAGAACGAAACGCAGCAAACGAGACCGAGAAGCTCACTTATCTTCTGCAGTATACAACCGGCGAGGCGAAGAAGACGATTAAGTGTTGCACGGTCATGGATCCTTCAAAGGGATATCAGACTGCAAGGAAATTGCTGAAGGAGCGATTTGGTCACCCGTATACAATTGCCGCCAAACACGTTAGCAAGTTGACTGAAGGTCCTCCAATAAGACCTTCTGACCGGTTTGGATTGTTGGCCTTTGCAGACCAATTAAAAGACTGTGAACACACGTTGGAGTCAATAGGATACCTTGATGAGATTAATAGCGCAGACAACTTACGAAGAATAGTACAAAGATTGCCGTTTCACCTACGCACCAAGTTTGTTGAAGTAGCAGACAGTATTCAGCAATCTGGTAAGAGACCAAGCATCAGACATATCTCGGCGTTTGTTGAAGTTAAAGCAAGGGCAGCAAATAACCCAGTCTTCGGAGGTGTCACGGATGCCACACATGACAAGAAACAGGGTCCTTCGAAACCAAGGTTGAGAGAAAAATCACCGTCGTCTAACCACAATACTACGCTTAACACCCAAGGGGCCACGTCTGGTCAGCAAGGTAACACGTCAACGTATGGTCCAGGAAATGAGCATACAAAGGCGAAGAGCAGCTCGTGTCCAGCATGCCATGGTAACCACTCCTTGCTGAAATGTCAGAACTTTGCAAAAATGACCTTTGATGAACGAGTCCAGTTAATGAGGAAAGCTCAGCTTTGTCACAATTGCTTTCAATATGGTCATATCTCATTGGGCTGTCTAAGCAAGAGAGCCTGCCAAAAGGAAGGATGTACGAGAAGACACCACACTTTGCTCCATCCCCCTCGTCAACAAGGTCCGAACAGCACAGAGGGTAGTGAAGCTAACACTACTCAAGCCACCCCAGTCAGTCAAGTTCGTCAAGCTACCCAGGCTGCTCAAGCAACTTCTCTTGAACGTGGACAGTCAAACAATACCTTAGTGAGCGGTGGGAAAGTGTGCCTCAGGATAGTTCCCGTAAAGGTTCATGGTCAGGGTTTGAGGAAAAAATTGCAGACCTATGCCCTTCTTGACAATGGATCAGATGTATCACTGTGCGACAAAGGCTTGGCAGCTCAGCTGGGAGTTCAAGGAGACATGAGAACGTTCTACTTGACTACGCAGGAGACGCGAGATAGCCCTAAGATTGGTCAAGAGATAAGTTTAACTGTCGAAGCATTGGATGGATCTGATAAGATAAAGATTAACAGATTGTGGACAGTTGACAAACTGAATGCTTCAAGCCACAGCATCCCCACAGCTCATGACACAAGACGATGGCCTCATTTGCGTGACATCAATCTGCCAAGCATGGACGAGGATAAGATTGAACTAATCATAGGATGCAATGTTCCTGAAGCCTTCTGGGTATTAGAAGAAAGGCGTGGTAACAGAGGCGACCCTTATGCCATTCGTTCACCTTTGGGATGGACGCTAATGGGACTCATGGACAGAGTCGCTGATAAGGAATGCCGCCACAGCGTTAACTTCACGCGAGTAGTGAACGTCCAAAGCGAAGGGGACGCTCTTATGCAGCAACTCGAAAGATTCTGGAAGACTGAGAATGCTGGTCTGATTCCTGATTCCAAGGCTTCCATGTCGGTTGAAGACAAGAGAGCTATAGCAGTGATGGAAAGTTCAGCCAAGTTGGTTGATGGCCATTATCAGATAGCACTTCCCTGGAGAGAGCAGGTACCCAACCTTTCCAACAATCGGGTTATGGCGGAACGAAGACTGAATTTCCTGAAGAAGAGATTCCTTCAAGACTCCGAACTGTTTGAGAAGTACAAAGCAACTGTCGAAGATTACATCGGCAAGGGGCACGCAACAAGGGTACCTGAGAACGAACTTGATGCTAAAGGAAAACCGTTGTGGTACTTACCGCATCACCCCGTGTTTAACCCCAACAAGCCAGAAAAAACGCGAGTTGTCTTTGATTGTGCCGCAAAGTTCAGAGGCGTATCTTTAAATGACCATCTCCTCAGTGGACCGGATCTAACCAACAGCATCGTTGGCGTTCTAACAAGATTTCGTCAAGAGCAAGTGGCACTAGCAGCTGACGTAGAATGCATGTTCCACCAGGTTACAGTATCACCAAATGATTGTGACGCGTTCAGGTTCCTTTGGTGGCCAGATAATGATTTGCATCAGGATCCAGTGGATCACCGTATGGAAGTTCATTTATTTGGCGCTACGTCCTCTCCAAGTTGCGCCAACTTCGCTCTTCGAAAGACAGCTGATGATAACAAGGATGTCTTTGATGAGGAGATCGTGAAAACGGTGAAGAGGAATTTCTACGTTGACGATTGCCTGAAATCGGTCGCGACATCTGCTTGTGCTGTGGACGTGGCAATTCAACTTCGAGACCTACTTTCCAAGGGCGGATTCCGTCTCGTTAAATGGCTGTGCAATAGAGCTTGTGTACTGGAGAGCATTCCCGCAGGAGAAAGGGCCGCATCTGTCTTGGACCTTGACTTAGATAAAGAAAGACTTCCCGTAGAGCGAACCTTGGGTTTGAAATGGGACATGCAAAAGGATCAGTTTTTGTTCAGCACCTTCCTAAAGGATAAGCCGAACACTCGCAGAGGAATACTATCTCTAACAAGTTCCGTTTACGATCCACTCGGTTTTCTGGTACCAATTATTCTTCCCGCCAAAAAGTTACTTCAAGATTTATGTAGACAAAGGATGGATTGGGATGAGCCTGTTGGAGTGAATGAAAGTCAAAGATGGGAAAAATGGAAGGAACAGTTGCCTAAACTTTCACAAGTGGTAGTGCCAAGGTGCGTTAAACCTGCCGACCTTGGAGACGTAAAGTCTGCTGAGTTACACAACTTTGCTGATGCTTCTCAGTTTGCATTTGGAGCCGTCTCGTACTTAAGATTGGTGGATGTGAAAGACAATGTTTACTGCTCCTTTCTCATGGGGAAGTCCCGGCTAGCACACATCAGGCCAATGACAGTCCCAAGATTGGAACTCTCAGCTGCAGTTCTGGCGGTTCAGTTAGACAAAACGCTCAAGACCGAGCTTGAAATACCAGTTCAACAATCTGTTTTTTGGTCGGATTCCACCTCAGTTCTCCAATATATCAGAAATGAATCTACCAGATTCCACACCTTTGTGGCCAACCGCCTGACAGTGATTCATGAGAATTCTAAGCCCGGTCAGTGGAAGTACGTCAACTCTGAACTCAATCCTGCAGATGATGCTAGCAGGGGCCTCACAGTAGATGCGATGATCTAGAGTAACAGATGGCTGAATGGCCCCGAATTCCTGACGAAAGAGAAAGACCTTTGGCCTTGCGAGCCTTCACAAAGTCAGAGTCAGGAACCGTTCGCTGACGATCCTGAAGTTAAACGAGATGTACAGATATACAGTCAAACACGTTTACATGAACAAACAGATGTTCTCACAAGGCTTATTCAACGATTTTCGTCCTGGGATAAACTGAGAAAGGCGTTCGCGTGGCTCTTGAGATTTAAGGAATGGCTAGTGCGAAAATACCGCGATCATTCAGCTAATGGCATTGCTTTAATCAGCCAGACAGCTCGAGGTGAATTATCGGTGCATGAAGTTCAGCTCGCTGAGAAGGAGATTGTTAGGCATGTGCAGAAGTCATCGTTCTCGGACGTAGTTGAAGCCCTTAAAGAAGTTAACAAGAATCAAGAATCCTCTCGTCAAGTCAAGACAAAATTGAAGAAATTGAAGGCAAACACGTCCTTATACAAGCTAAGTCCAATGCTGGATGACGAAGGAATTCTCCGAGTTGGGGGAAGGCTGCAGAATGCTACGATCGATTATGGGGCGAAGCATCAGATAATTTTGCCTTATCGTCATTATGTCACAAATTTGATCATTGAAAAGTATCACCAAGAAGCAGGTCACCTTGGTCAAGAGTACGTTTTGTCCAGCCTACGACAGTTTTATTGGATTGTCAAGGGGAGATCAGCCGTGCGTCGAGTGCTAAGTGAATGTTTTCAATGTAGAAGA
>JAJLRJ010000002.1:40459592-40462092 GCA_024195265.1 Dendrophyllia cribrosa | reverse complement strand
AATGTCCCAGCACCGTGGAGATAGCATGGCATCCGAATCCGACAGACGGCGAGAAAAATAATCGGCTGGATTCACACCAGAAGGAACATAAGACATGGAGAGCGCCAGGTTCCGCCTTGTGACAGTATGGAAGATGAGGCGAGCTACTTCGTTAAGTTTTAAGGACCTGGGCCCGCGACCTTGCCAAGCATTAATCGTAGCCTGATTGTCGACTTGTATGTCCACCCTACAGTCTCTAACACTGGGAGGGAGGCATTCCAGAGCTTTGAGAACCGCATGCATTTCCTTAACGTTGATATGTTCGTTCATCAAGTCGCTCTCCCAGTAGTCACCGACACTAGAGTCAGTTGGATGTTGATGAAAGATGGCTGCCCAACGAAAAGCCGAGGCATCAGTTGACAGAGACATGGACTCATGGCGTTCATGGATCCAAGGAATAACTTCCTGCCAGTCATCAAGGAACCGCCAAAACTCAATCTCTTCCCTTAGCGGTGACTTCTCCACCTCTAGAAGCCTGGCCAATGGCTGCACCCATTTCCCTGATATAAAACTTAGCGCCAGGGAACGCCAGGGAAAAGAATATCCATTTTCCCATTAATTTCTGGATTGACTTGAGCGGAATAGTAGATACTCTGGACAGAACAGACTCGCGTAGCTCAGCAAACTTGATTCTCTTTTCCTTTGGCACCAGGAACGCCAAACTACTTGTATCAATGACCATTCCCAAGAAGGTTAAGCGCGTCGAGGGGGACAAGATGCATTTGCTTAGACCCAGAAAATATCCCAGGTTGATTAAAACTGTGCAGACCACATAGAGAGCTGCTAACGCTGCTTGATGACTGTATTCGTGGCCCCTCAACTCAATCGGTCGAGACCAATGACCTTCCAGGGCAAAGATCTCTCCAACTAGCCTGTCATCAATATACAGGGATCCGGTGATTCCCAGGCTCCGGAAATAGCTAGTAGGGCCCAGACCCACCGTCTGATAGACAAACGGAGAGTTTTTCCAACCAAAGGGAAGAGTGGCTGCAACTAGGTACCAACCCCTCCATTCCACACCAAAAAACTGTTGCGAGTCAGCAGATAGTAATATATGGTCGTATCCCGATTTGTCGTCTATTTTAGAAAAATGGCTGTTCTGATAGGCAAATCGGGGAACCAAGGCAAGTGTTTCGAGGGAAAAGGGTGTGTCCTTCATCCAGAGGTTTAAAAATCTTGCGTCCACACATAGCCTAGGCTTGTTCGGCTCAACTGTAAGGGGGAGAACAAGCCAGGGGGGTGTCACTTTAGCCACTTCACCCCACACACGTACCGCGCCGGTAGATATCCGCTGCAGTAAGGACTGCGTTATAAATTCCGCGAACTGCTTACACACTGGATGGTTCTTGAAAACCTTACGTGGTGGCATTGAAGAATCGAACATGACACCTTTAAAACACCCTTTAAACGGCCTCATAAAAGATCTAATATCGACACCATTGGCTAGCCATCCAATAATGCGCGCTTTATCCGAGTTTCCAGTTAATATCGCATCCCATAAAGGGAGATGGTTATGTAAAGCCCCCGCCTTGAAACTCGAAGGATCCCTGAATAGGAGGTTCTGAATATCTCCGGAGTCCCCAGATATGATCCTGTTTACTTCAGCTATAATATCTCCTTGTACGATCACTGGCATTTCCCCTGGGCTTACGTCTCCCAACAACGTAACCCATGTAGTTCTTCGGCTACGCGCTCGAAGTTCCGCCTCTAGGGGCGAGAAGCTCTCACATATTTGTCCAGGGTCGGGAGAGTTCCCCTATAACAAATGAGAAAAACCGAGGGTAAGACCAACGAGGGAGACAGAATTAAGCCCAGGGAAAATGACAGCCACAGCCCGCTAAAGCGAGCTCAAGGGCATGCCATACAAGGCAAAGCGCTTGTGGAGTCAATTCCCGTCACTTAAGTCAGTCTAGAGAAACCGAACCGGGACAGAAAAAGATTCTATGAGACAAAATAACCAAACAATTACAATCTGAGGCAATCCTTTATTTTGCTAACACGGTCATTTAACCAATAGCATGTAGCTATACAATAACTCTAGTTCTAGAAGCGTCTGTTCGGGCATCCACGAGCATAATGGCCTGTCTGGCCACAGGACCAACACCTAGTCGGGGGGCGAGGCCGTCCCCCTCCCCTCTTGTGGTACGGTGAAGGGGGCCGCGACCGACTAGAGATGGCACCCCTAAGAGCATTGGCCTCTTTACGTGACTTTTGAATCGCCTTAGCCACTTCCGCCTCCTCTTTAGACGCTATTAACTTGATCAAGATATTCTGCAAATTGCCATCGGTAATCAGAGGACGGCACTGGCGCAGCACTATCCCAAAGCGGTTCGCCCTTGCATCTGCCTTTTCCCTGGCTGTATCGACTAAGTTTTCCAAGGCTGCCATCGCCGTATAGGGATCGAACAACTCGGACGGTTTGGCCAATAGGGTCTGCAGCGCCGACACGGCCGTATCAACA
>JAJLRJ010000002.1:40389592-40454592 GCA_024195265.1 Dendrophyllia cribrosa | reverse complement strand
GTAAGTATCTCTTCAAAAAAGTTTGTATTGTTGAATAAAAGAAACATGTTTTTTCCCGACCTTGTTTTTGAAGTTGGTAAACTAACCGTAATTATTTTCGTAGACGACGATGTTGCAGAGGTGGAGGAGCAAGAAGAAAACGACGACGAAGAAAAAGAATTTGAATTTGGTAAGAATCTCTTTGAAATGCATTATTATAATAAAAACGAAACTTGATTCTTTCTCGACCTTGTTTTTTGAGTTCGTAAACTAACATTTCACAATTTTTTCGTAGATGATGATGAAACGATGGACGAAACGGACGATGAAAATGACAACTCATTTGTCTTATCTCCATTACCATCGCCATTGGAGATAAGACAAATGAGTGACGAACAAGCCATGCAGCCTTTGCGGCGGATGGTGCCTGATAATAGGCTCTCAGAACAGCTCGAAGCAGTAAGTCAACCTTTTTTTATTTGTACCGCAATTAGTAAGCGTTTATTTTCACCGTCCTTTTTTCACTCCCAAGTTTTTCACTGAACGTATTATTCATGTTCATTCAATTCAACCGTTACCTCTTTCCTTGGATTTTACTGAACCTTTGCTGTATTTAAAAGGACTTTTCGTTATTCCACTTTAGTTTGATGCACACAATTTACTTTGGGCGGCAGTGGCGATAGGAAGGGTGGCGTCATCGTCATCAAGAATTGATTTTTATTTACAATGCACTTCTCCGCACTATGATTTATTTGAATCTTTATTTAGTTTACATTCAGTTTTTAGTTTTAACATTTATGAATATCTACCTCTACAAGAACACAGTTTTATTTTTTCTATAACAATTTTAAACAACGCCTTTTCATTTATTCATTATTTTTTTACCTATCATCCTGATGACGGTTTTATATTAATTTAGTTACGTTTTCACCCTTATTTTGACACTCTTTATTTTTTGTTCTTCTTCAGTTTGATCTAGCAACCCTCTTAAAATTGTGTTGTCAACTAATTGATTTTAAAAACTCTTTTCCATCCAATCATCTTTTTAAGTTAAGTTTTGTTCATATTCTATTTCTGATTTTATGTATGCCAATCAATTAGTTGAAATTTTTATACCTAACCGTAATTCTTTAGATCATTTTCATTTTCATTTTACTTCGTTTTTTTGCTGTTAAATTTTCTGTTTATCTAAGATTTGTTTGGTATCGCACGTTGCTATTCTAGTTTTCCTTTTCTTTTTAGCTTTCACTTGACAACATATTGTAAATAGATTTTTTAAGCTTTCACTTGATAACATATTGTAAATAAAGAATTATTTTTTCATAGAATCAATTGTTTATGTTTATGAGTGGGGATGGGAAGGGGTAAATGAGGGTCATATTTCATCCGCTTATACATGCCATTCGATAAGGATAACGGTCCAAAGAACGAGCCAACATGAACGTGCACGATATGAAATAAGGGAAATATTGAACCCTATATTAAGAGCATTGAGTCACAAGCAAGAACGTAAAGTGATTGGCTACTTCCTTTGTTGTATTCTTTTCGCCAAAGCGTATATCACCTTACCACACGTAGATGTACCATACGTTTCTTACCATTAGATAACATGAAAAAAATAATAACGATAACCGTTAAATTATTTTGTTATTCCAGAGTGAGCAGAGACAAGTCAATAATCTTTTGGGTGTACTAAGACCTGCAATCAGAAGATTATGTCACAGACATACGTTCAGACAAATCCTTACAGTATTTAATGTTACTATTAGTTTTCGAAGAGGGAACCCAGCACGATATGAACATGTAAGACAAGTAATTAGGACACAGCTACGAGAACTGTTTAGGGCACTTACTCGTCAACACCACTTTTTGGTGGCTTTTGATTTAACTTTCAGTTACAAATCAGGAGGTTCGGAATATAACATGAAACATCGAACGATTCAACTAAGTTTTGAAATTATTTAGTCATTATTATTGTCAATAGTATCTTTGTTTATTTTCCATTTTGGACTAAATTATTTTAAAACTTAGTTGATTCGTTCGATTTCTTTATCTTTGTAATTTTCCATTTTGTAAATAATTCACCTACTGTAATATAAATAAATCAATAAACCCATGAAACAATGAATATTCTGTTGTCATTTCTACGCATGCGTTAAAAGTATCTTTTAACATAAATACCTTATTGGGACCTACCCCCCTCTCTCCTTATGACTTGTATTATTCAACCTCTCACTTCCGGTTCCACTCATTCCAACAAAACTCACTTCCGGTTCCTTATATTGGTCCTAGTCCTTTCTCTTCCACACCCATGCTGGATTCCAGTCCCCTCCCCTCCCTCCCATACCCATCACTCTCTTTCCCAATTTTGATTGACAGCCAATTCTCTTTTCCTCTCACTTCCGGTTTTTGATTGACATATGCTCATGACCAGTATACTCTGATTGGTTCGAACATTTGATTGACATATGCTAATGAGACGGCATCCCCTTGTGTTCTTTCAAATAACTTCCGTAAAAATGCAAGGACCACTTGAACAAACAGTAGCAAAATGTAGCTGGATCTTTGTGCAGATCAGGATCAGCAATGAACTAAATAAAAAACTTTAACATGCAATGCTGATCAGACGGCAAATTCGTTCACTGCCTTCTTCTGTCGATTTGCTTCCTCATCCAGAGTTAACGATGTGACGTCATTAACTGAGAACCACTTCTTTACCATAGTTCCCGATTTTGGGTCACTGTATTTAATATTATAACGGTGTTTATCGTGGTCAGTTTTAATAATCTCACCCTCTGTATGTGTTTTTAGGGTCAATTTTTTACCTGTCTTTTTAGCTGCTGTCTGCTTTATAACTCTTACGCGAACTGTTTCCCCAATGTGGTACTTTGAAGGAGGATCTTTTTTAAGTTTCTCCGTATCATAGTTTGCGCTGCTTTATTTGACGCCTTTAATGCCTTTCCCCCCACCTATGGGACGCCATATCATTCAAAAGTGGTATGGGTTTACAACTGGTGATCGAAAAAACGATCGCTATGGTTGAGATTATCGATTGGTGATTGAGAATTACAATCGCTATAGTTGAGTTTATCGACTGGTGATTGAGAATTACTTCGCCATAGTTGAGTTTATCGATTGGTGATTGAGAATTACTTCGCTATAGTTGAGTTTATCGATTGGTGATCCAGAGTGGCGATTGCTATGATTGAGGTTATCGGTCGGTGATCGAGAATGACGATCGCTATGGTCCGGCAGAAAAGCGATTGGTGATCCAGAATGACGATCGCTATTGTTGAAATTATCGATTGGTGATTGAGAATGACGATCGCTATGGTCAGAAAAGCAATTGGTGATCCAGAATGACGATCGTTATGGTCAGAAATCATCAATCGATAAACTCGACTATAACGATCGTAATTCTCAATCACCAGTCGATAATCTCAACCATAGCGATCGCGTTTTCGATCACCAGTTGTAAATTCAACCATAGCGACCGTAATTCTCAAACACCAATCGATAAACTCAACTATAGCGATTGTAATTCTCGATCACCAATCGATAATCTCAACCATAGTGATCGTTTTTTTCGATCACCAGCTGTAAACTCATACCACTTTTGAATGATATGGCCTCCCATACCCTTTTCTCTACATTTGCTTTGTAAAGACGCCCACGTTTGTAGGTCACCAACTGTAGGAAAGCTACACTCACCATCAGCATGAGACTCATGGAGTACCTCTTCCTCCGCGTCATACTCAGAGTCACTATCTAGACAAAGTCGATTTTTCAGTGAGTTAGGTTTTCGTCCATAATATACTTCAAACGGACAGAGAAGTCCAAATGATCGATGGGGTGATTCGTTATAAATCTTCTGGTGAAGGGGAAGATTTTCAACCCAGTTCATACCTTCGTGCGTAATCCTTTCCATCATGTCATAGCGAAGTTTCTCTTCCATGTCCTATGTGACCTCTCATGATCTTTCCCTTGAGTAGTCGGGGTGTAGGCGGAACTGCGGATAATTTTAACGTTCATTTCTTTGCAGACGGCAGTCACAGTGCCTTTAAACTCACTTCCTTGGTCACTCTGAATGATTTCTGGTGTTCCGTGGTCATTGTAAATTTCAACAAGTGCCTGAGCTATTCCATAAGAGTCTTTGGATTCGAGTGGGCGAAGATGCAAGTATCTACTGAATATGTCAATCACAGACAGAATGTATTTATAGGTTTTATCTTCTATTGTGATGGCTATGCTACTCATGTTTACCAAATCAATTTGATTTCGTTCTTGCACAGTTTTAGCAGTAATTGGTTTCAGTGGAGCCTTGTTTTTAAACGTGGGTCTTAATTGCTGCTGTTCCTTCATTCTATTTAAGACGTTATGAATGGGATTTTCTCCTGTTCCTGAATAAATGTTTTCCATGTTCTTTTTAAGCTTTCGTGCGCCTTCTCCTTTTGTTGATTTGTAGTAACTCTTCACCAAGCTCTCAACCTCTGATTTCTTGAGAATGATTTTTCCTGTTCAACTTTCAACAATTTTTTCCTTCCTCTTTCCATCTGCAGGATCTTCAACTTGCTTTATTTCGTACCTCCCACTTCTAAACCTTTTGTACACTTTTTGGCGTAATTTCGAGTCTTTACTTTTGGGCCAGTCAGATAACAAATCGGGCTTTCGTAGAACGTCTAATAGCTTGTCGTATACATCATCAGACAATGGACCCTTAGTCACCAACGGGGGAGATTTCTTCTTAGCGATGTTTTTCTTCTGTAAAGGATTACAGTTAAATTATAACAATACAGTCTACTTATCAAGAACAAGAAGCTGTACACAGCTTGAACTCGTGGCGCCTTTAACTCATTGCAGCATTGATTCCCGAGTGTTTTGAGTGCTTTTACGGAGAAACATAAGCTTAAAAATGATGTCTATTAATCAAAGGCTCCTAAGAGCCAACCCGTAAAGAAGAATGCTAACGCGTAACGCAATATTGCCGTAAGCTTACGTTTTCATACTGACATGGTTCGATATTTTTTTTAAAAAATTAAACGTAAGGATTTTCGACGAACGAATAAAAACAGTGCATCACTTTCATAATGTTCAGTCGGAAAAAAGAAAAAAAAAAGAAGAAAAAAAAAAGGACTTAAGCGAGACTCGAACTCGGGCCTTCCGGAGCTAA
The DNA here is from genome assembly GCA_024195265.1 of Dendrophyllia cribrosa. Taxonomy (NCBI): domain Eukaryota; kingdom Metazoa; phylum Cnidaria; class Anthozoa; order Scleractinia; family Dendrophylliidae; genus Dendrophyllia; species Dendrophyllia cribrosa. Next base: position 40,449,443 of record JAJLRJ010000002.1, on the reverse strand, counting down.
GCCATAGCATCAATCCACTAGGCTATCGAGGAACACATGCTCAAATAGTACTAAATTTTATTATTTTAATGTAGATACGCATCGAAACGCGTGTTTCGGTGTCAAAATCCTGTTAGATCGATTTTAATGTTGCACTAAAAACTCCAAATGCGAAACATCTGTAACCTCTTTATGTGTGAAACATTATAATGAAACAATGATCATTTAAGTTTTTATAGCATTCTATTCTTACGTGTAATTTAGTTAAGTTTTATAGTTCAATTCTTAGTTTAATGTAGTTTGATAAGTTGAAGAAACCTTGATCGTAGTTTTCATTGTACTTAGCTTTATCTTTCTTAGTTAAGTAGTTTTATAGGTAATGTACTCTAGTGTAAATTCACACGGCTCCTAGGAAGACCATGTAAATATGATACGATTTCGTGTATAAATAAAGATTGATGATGACGATGATGATGTCTATATCCGTTTACATCAAATTAATGATTGTGATCGCTGGATTCATGTTGTTACGAAACGTATTCGTAACAAAGCATATAGTCACTAAGTTTACAGCTGATGGAAGGAGCGAGCGAGTGATTCAGTGAGTTTTATTTAGCCACCGTTACCGATAACCGTTCATTACGCTTTCGCGTATACACGGGTTTAAAAGTAAGACTACACTGCATTCACTACATTCAGTAGCCGACACTTAAGCTCGATCGTAGTAAGCAAATAGCAAGTTATATAAAACACAAAACTTACCGGAGCAAAAATCCCACAGGAATAAGCGGCGAACACAATATCAAAAGGTCCTATCCATCCATGAACGCCTTGCATTGTCTTGAAAACGTGCACTTGTACGCTGTAGTTCTTTATTTTGATTCTCAAGTCAAGACACGGAGAGATTTTGCGGTTTGTATTTCATGGCTGAAAGCCATATAGTCGTCGACATAAACTTAAATATGCGTGCATAAATTTGCATGCGCTAATGTGACACGAAAAAAAAAAATAAGAAAAGTCACAGCCGGATTTACAACTCGTGTGCTCCGCCACGAGTAATAAACTTTTTGCGAGGAAAATATAGCAAAGATAATCGCACAGTTCTCTATAAATCTCATTGATGTCAAAACCATTAGGATAAACACACCACACACCTATGAATTTGTTATGTTAGTTTGCTCTCTTAATTCTATCGCTAAGCTACTTCTCTTCATTGGCCGCTAATTTGCTTTTCATATCGAAAACCAATGTGACACATTGATCAAACCTGGCACTTTGCGCAACATTCGGCAATTTGAGTTTGGTTAAGAAACACGTCTGATTCGCTTATAATATTTATGCAGGATAATCTCAGAGAAGTTTTTCCATTCACAATTTTTTCTAAGTAATAAATCTAGACTGCGTAAGATCATTTCGTACGCCAAAGACGATCTTTGCACACATAAGATGCCGAACAATGTATCAATGAAAAGCGTAAAAAAACATACCTCTTTTTGCTCTTCCTTTCCTGATCCACTTGTTATGATAGCAAAGGCAGCCAGGAGCAGAAAAATAATTGTGAATAACAGAATAATTTTCATGATGTTAATGATTTGAGATGACAGCTACAGCAGCTAGTGCAAGTACCGAAACTAATTGGAAGCACGTGTTGTAATGTGAGCCTGTAACTGACGTCATCACTGTCGTCATCACCGTTGTCATGACATCAACAGGAAGACATAACCCGATTGCAAGATTTGACTTATTTTGCTTTAACACAATTTTATTAAGAAGATTTTCTTGCAAAAATATAAAAAAAATTCGAAGAAATAGAAGACATAAGGGAATTGCATCTTTTGAACAAGTATTGTCTAGTGTATCATTTCGGTGGTGGGGATCATTTCGGTGGTGATTGGGGGTCATTTCGGTGGCGGAGATCATTTCGATGGTGGGGATCATTTCGGTGGCGGTACAGCCTAGGCTAAAGAAGGAAATCTTGTGTAACTAATACTATTTTCGGGATCGTTCGTGTTCCCACATCTCGCTGCAACGCATCTTTCCGTCATTTTCGACAAACGTGCAGGAGAATCGCGACTTATTTTATTAGAGATTAGAGCTAGTCTGAAGTCACGCGTTCCTTAACCTACGTCAAAGCTAGTTACAGCTCCTACCAAACCGAGAGGAGACTAATATAATGCGAATGATCAACCAAAATGGGGGCAAATTTGAAAGTTTAAAATGATAATTAAAAAATTGTTTTATGCAAATCGAATTTCTTTTTCGCAGAAATTTATGGTGTGATGTTTAGATTCAGATGAGAAAAAAAAACAGGTAATGGGCACTTTACAAGCTTATTTATATGGAGAAAAGTTGGCCCGGGTAGGAGTGTTGCACCTGCCCACCCGAGCTACCCTGGGCGAGCCAAGTTTTCATACTTTCCATTACAAAATGCGGCGAACTGTTTATATGAGAATCTCAAAGTTGGCTCGACTAGCCGGGTCATTCTGTTTTGATGGCACGGTGACCCGGCTGGCCGATCCAACTTTTTTTCGTATAAACGGTTTGGGTCGGCTAACCAGGCCAACTCGGTCAACTGTAGTCTATAGATAATCTGGGCATGCGCGGGCTAGTTAGGGACTGTGCAATAATTATCAGGAGGTGGGTTGGAAAACCAGAGGAGGGGGGCATAAAGTAAAATGAAAGCAAGGATAGGGGGGCTCAAAGTAAAATAAGTCACTCAAGAGGAGGGGGGCTTAACATTTTATTTCAAGTGTTTATAGTTCTCACTGAAAGGCTTGATGATCTGTTCTGTGGCTGAACTGCACTTTCAATCTGTTGCAATACGATTATCTATTCTTCTCTATCTCTATAATATAGAGACGAATATTGTCATAAAGCATTTCTGGCTTTTAAATTTGAATTGTCAACAACATTTGAATAGTAGAATAAAGTTATACACCAGTACAAATATTTTGCCCTGGTGAAAATATTTTGCTCCAGTTCAAATATTCAGTTTGCACTGGTTCAAAACAAATTTGAGCCAGTGCAGACAAAATTGCACCAAAATCATAATTTCACTACAGCATCATATTGCAACTGTAACGTTTGGTTAGTTTAATAGTTTAATAGTCTTTAAGTCGCGTATCAAGAACGGCAACGATTTACAACGACTACAATATGGCCGACTTCTTACTCCGATAACAACAACACGTGTTCTCTCTAACCCCGAAGTCCTGGGGCGAGCCTTATCTAGAATATGTCTCCATAACAACGTTACACAACAGATTGAAGTTGCAGCTTGGAGAAGTTGCAGAGCTTGTTTTTAGGGACTTTTGCAACTATAAAGAAGCTTTAATATTTATAGAAAAACTTTTTTTTCTTAAACTTTTATTTTAATCACACAATACAAAAACATAATAATATACATTAAGTGTGTAAAGATACAACTAGCAAAAATGTATAGTTTTTTATAACGTTTACAAGCTAGTAGTCTTTCTTTTTCAAATACATTCCTCTGTTTTTACAATCAATCATATATTACTTACTTATTTACTTTTAAGTAAATAAGTAATTAAAACTACTTATTTACGCGAGAGGACTATCTAACACCTTGAAAAGGCGTGAAATATTTCGATGGCTGAAAATAAAAAAATACGGAATATTCTTTTTACAAGAAGTTCATTCGAAAGATAAAGAAACCCTCTGGGCTTCAGAATGGGGTTATTCAGCCATATTTAGTAGCCTCTCTAACGCTAGTGCTGGAGTGCACTAAGGAAACAAAGTTAAAAGAGTTTTAATTTAAACTTCTTCATAGACGAATTGCAACCAACGATTTCCTTTACAATAGGAGTTAAACAAACTGACTCGTGCACCTTCTGTGGAGAAGCAACCGAAAACCTGATTCACTTATTCTGGAGCTGTGAATATTCCAGTGCCTTTTGGAAAAATTGTGCTGAATGGATTTTGCAAAACATTTCTAAAGTTGAAACATTTGATCTTTCCGCAGCTCTTATTCTTGGCTTAGTTACTGATACAAAAGACCTACCATTGCACCATCTACTGCTTATCGCAAGGCACTATATTTACACCTGCAAAATAAGAGAATCTCGCCCAAATGTACAGATGTACATACAAAGAGTTCAAATACAATGAAAATAGAAAGGCAAATCGCAAAAAGATATCAACTCCTTGGATAATTTCAATAAGAAGTGGTCTCGATTGAAAAACGCCCGTCTATAAACTCTATAAACTCATAAACAAATGAATTATTGCAAGGAAGTGAAACGTAGGCGGCGCTCTGCAGTTTTATATATGTTGATTGTTCTTGTTTAAAGTGTGTGTACTAGGCATGCGTGTGTAAGTAAGTAAGTAAATAAGAAAAGCTTTGTTTAGTGTAATTTGACTGTTCGTTATTTGTCTGTTTCTCTTTGCTATGCATACTGGTACATCCATGGGGATTTCTAAAAAAAAAAAAGACGAAACCAGACAGAAAAAAAAACCAACATTTTACTAAGGCCACTTGCAAAAAGAAGCCTTCTTCACTTAATTTTATTGTGCAACCTTGTTACTGATGTACTTATGCATGACGCAAGCTTTTTTTAATATATAATAAATAATAAAGCAAAATCTGATGGCAGGACCATAGAATGATTACTAAAAACTAAACTTTAATGTCAAAATTACACAGATAGACCAATCAACTGAACAAACAACAGGCAGACAGACAGAGAAACTGCAGGTGATGTGAATAAAAAAAATGCAGGAAATATTAACTTGATGTAACACAAAGTTCTAAAAACTGACACTCTTGAGTGAATTTTAAAAAGCTCTCTTATCGACCTTTTAGTTGCAAACGTCCCTAACAAGCTCTGCAGCTTCTCCCAAAAAAAAAAACAATTTAACCGCAGCAGATCGCGCAAACAAGCTTTGTCCGTTTTTGATGTAAACACAGACAAATGTTCTTCTTCAATCGAGTCCAGTTGTGGTACACCACAAATCTCGGTGTCATATTCATTTTCATGAGGTTTCCCTCCCGGGGACCTGAAAATGACGCAGGCCCTTTTTCTTCTGCTATCCGCAGCTTCAACCCTTCTCTTTTGTCCTTTTTTTCTGATCCTTCTTCTTTCTGGCATGGGAAGATTTCGATTTTGAGCCAATTTGATATATTGCCCAGTACTTGGCGGATACCCTATCTAGATCTGCAAGGTCTGCTTGGAGGTCATGTTTGTTCCAGATACGGATGTCCAACAAGTAAACACGTAGTATTGCTGTATTTCCGCGTCTGAAACAAATATTCTCTCGTAGCAATAACAGGTGGGTGTACTAAAGAAAATGCTGGGTATTTGTATATAAAAGGTGTGTGAAAGGGGGGGGGGGGGGACGGTCATACAAAATTTCTGACTGATCAGAGCGGGGTAGGGTGGGGGGGGGGCAATAACTAAATTCACTCCTTTAGATGGGGGGTATTACCTAATCTTTTCCTACTTGAAGCCCGTTTTCCAGCCCCCCCCCCACCCAATGGACCGATATCGGCTGCCTGAGGCGCCCTCATAAGCTGACGTCCGATCTCATTCTCACAAGTGTATGTAAAGCGCCATGAGACATGTGTGATATGTGCGCTATATAAGTCTCTCTATTATTTTATTTCCATTACTACAGCCATCGCGATGACGTGTTTGATTTTAATTCGTCGTCTGCCATTTTGAAAATGGAATGCTGGCCAGGTTCTCACTGCGCATGTCAATCGGTTTTTTGGCCCCGTCACAGTGCCATACATTGTTCATGGGTGGGGCGTGGGGAGGTCAACAATGAACCGATAGCGGTTGCCGGAGGTGCCTTCATGACGTCCGATCTCATTTTCACAGGAAAAGGAATAGTAACATCGGATAAAAAATCATTCACATTGTTTGGATTCACTCTTTATTTATTTTTTTTTGAGCCAATACAGAATTTGCATGAATCAAGAAAACTCCTGTTCACTGGTCTTGTTTAGCTAAACTTAGCCTGTTTCACACAATTTCGATACTGACTAATGTCAAATTAACCATTACTTTAAATGGTTTTAAAGTTTTTTTTTTCACACATTCTAAAATAAAATGTTTAGAAGGAAACACGATTAAAAATGACCACCGCAATTAACTTTCAAAATTAATGCAACTATTGATTTTATGTCGCACTCTTAAGAAAGAGTTCGACTCTTTCCAAATCGGGGAAGACTAACGGCACCACTTGATTTTTTAACCAGAAATTGTTTTTTTTTTTTGTGTAAATTGTTAGCACTGGTCCAAGAGTTTTCGTAGCATGAAAAAATGGTCAAAATGGACTACGAAAAAAATTCAGCTTACATTTTGGGGAAATCACTGCTCGCCTAAAGTTGCGTGTAAGGTGGACTATCTGTCATTTCAATATGCAGCTAAAGAATCCGAGCAGATCAAATTGTATAAGTTTTAATACGAAAAAAGTAAAAGGAATTCCAAAAAATCCTTGGAAACTCAAACAAAATGAAATGGGAAACCTAAAAAAAGACTTTCATTATACGAACACTAGTGCCTCAAGTTAAAACGAATATATAAGAAAAATCACACACATAACACCCCTAATAATTGAGGCCCGGCACACTAAATGAATATACCTGCCAATTCCCACTGATTATGAGCGAGTCTCACAACTAAGCTCGTTTAAGTTATATAACATTGTTCATGGGTAGACTATGGCTTAACGACTTTTCGTGCCAAGCTTTATAAAGCATTGACTAATTAAGGTTATTAAAACGAGAGATTTCAGGCTGATTTTCACTAGCGACATAAGCGTAAACGGAAGCATAAGAATTTGCGTCAAATCAAAACGAACATTGACATAAGCATAAGATTGATCCTCATGCTTATGCTTATACTTATGTTGGGGGTCATTCTCACTGCACATAAGCGCTGCTTAGCTTTCGCTTGTGCTTATGTCGCTAGTGAAAACCAGGCTTATGTATTAAAATCGAAACTTCATTACAGGAAAAAAAACCTCCTTCGATGGAGATTTTTCTCAAAAGAGCAGTCAAAACGTTTTAAGTCACTTGGGTTAATTATAACTAGAAGGTCGGTATATCTTAGATGTGAATCTCACTTATTGGGCTCAGACTTAGAAACTTGGCAGGTATAAACTAAAGGAAATTACTGCGGGAACACTTTAATTTGTAGGGTAGCTTGACCAGAGCCAGACATGGTACCCCTGAATACTAGGTTTGAGCCTAATTTTCTCTCGTGCGTGATTTTATCCCCCTTGAACGGGTTGCCTTTATACATTTCTTCGAAAATACTTTCACTGGCGTGTGTTTCTCCGTCGTAAAGCTTGACATTCCACCAATTGCTGTAAAAGAAATGATTGTAAGGAACGGAATACAGGACAGCTAGTGTTTTCTTGATGTCAGGAATTTCGTACGTGAACACTCCAACGGCTCCACCGAATCCTTCGGTTTTACGTGCACTCCATAACAGGGCTTCGCCTAATAGCAACAAAATTGAAGTAAGCATATAACAGACTGAGGTAACCAACAAATCTTTAGGTGAGAAAGCTATTCGGAATTGATTAGATTTCTTTAGTGAAAGGTCGCCTTAAACTTTCGTAACATCGGCAGAATTAAACGCCTTTTGTTTTCGGAAGTATAGAATTGCCTGTTTTTGGGTATAAAGTGAGGTCAGCTAGGATTTTCTGAAAGGTGAAAGCAAATAGTGAATTCGGGGGATAAGATTCCTTTCCTCAAAATTTTCTGCCATTGAAACATTCACCTAAAAGAACCGGAAAGCTCAAACTGTATAATATGGAAAACAGTACAACACCATTCCCAGCGTTTTCCATAACATTCCTTGTTGGATGCCCCTGATATAAGGGATCAGTATAAGTAGGGACTTCCGACTTGTGGTCCTGTTGCCCTCACCCGTGTGTATTTATAAGGGATCAATATAAGCAGGGACTTCCGACTAATGGTCCTGTTCCCCTCACCCGTGTGAATTTATGAGTACCCGTCAATTATTATTTGGGGCAAAACATTGGGAAAGCAGCAAAGGCATGCTATTCTTTCTAACACCCTCTGTCTTCGCCCATCAAACTGAAGTTCGCCAATGATTAATTATCGTTAGTTATGCTGAATTTTTACCTGGCTTAACTTGTTGCGGCATTTCTGCATCTGAGGTACCAGAGTAGAAATAGTCGTCAATTGCTGTCCATTTAAGACCACTTTCGTTATCAATACCGATGGCGATCTTGCGGTCTACGCTGGAAAGGTGGCCCAAAAGTGATTTAACTACCCCATAGCCAAATTCAGCAACAGCGATGACAGTTCCAGGATCAACTAAAATAAAACAAGTTTTAAACATTTAAGTAGAACATTCCAGTCTGAGCAAACTGATTTATTGGTTAGTTATGAGTAGACTGGGAAGTTTTGGCCTGTCCATGTACCATTTAGATAAACGAATGTCAACCAAATTGCAATGAATTTGTTAGGGGTGAGGCGAGATCGTAAATTTTAGACATGTAATAACGGGTGACATTTGCGCCTTATCTTGTTGACATTTTATCTTGCATCTTAGGTAGAATTGTAAAACGTATTCAATACTTATTTAGGGGTGAAATTATTTGCCCAGAATATCAGTGCAATGCAGTTATCATTTGTGACTACGCATGCATTCCCACCAATTAAACATCTCGACGAGCGTGAGAAAAACGGTTCAGTCTTTCACGCTTCATTGCCACTTTCCATGTAACACTAAGAAAAAACATTCTCTGGTAACATGTAATGTAATGTTATATGTGTTTGTGTGCTGAGAAAACCCTGAAACTTTCAATTGTCTCAATTGATGATTGGTGTTTACCATACGTTTGCCGGTAAACAAACGTCTCTTTACATGTATCAGAAGGATCGTTTTTGTTGTTTGTAAGAGGTATCACAAGCTGAAAACTATTTACCTCGCTTCACCTTTTTACCGTCTTGGTCACTAGAGTTTGAAAGCAACTCTCCCTGCTCCTGTGTGTATAAATATAAGTATGTTTAGCGACAAACTACTGCATTGACAGGGATAAATCTGCAAAGAAGAAATAATACGATCTTTCAAATAGTAAAAGGAAGAACATTCAAACGAACAATGACACGTGCCGGATGCACGGTAAGCTATTCATAAATCGTTTACATTTCAATATTAAGGACCAAGAATATTATCAGTTGAATGCTCATACAAAGCATGTCATTTTGTTACTTCACGATTAAAAACTTGCATCATAGGTCTGGGTTACCCTCATGTATCAGATTTTCCCAAGAGACTAACCCTTTAAATTTTATCATTATTCCATTCAGTAATAAGTGTTATTTTTACCTGGAATTCTGGAGTCATTTCTATAGCCGGGTTTAATTGATTTGATCTCATGTGCAGTGCTTCAATTTCCTTTGTCGAGAAGTAAGATGCCAGAAACGTTAAAGGGATGTCCCGCCGAAATAACGAAATTTTGTTGAATATACAAATAAACTGGATAAAAAGATTCTATAGTTCAAAACAGAAGCAGTAGTTTGGAGAAAAAGTGCAGGATTACAAGGATGGAAGTGGATTACAGTTCATTATTTTTTATTTCGTGACAGGCGGTGAAAGAAATAAAAGTTTCCATTCTGGTGGAATTGTGAGTTTTCTATTCACGTTATTTTGTCTTTTTACTTCACATTACTTTACGTTCATCACTTTTGGAAATTGTTTTCCTATTTGAAGACAATAAAGCAAGCTTAAAGCAAGCTCCTGACCATGATCATGAAAACAGGATATTTCAGCCGACAGTGTCTCTTTAATCAACCTGTAGAACACATTTGTTCTGATTTTTAAGGAAGTGATTGAAGTTTGAAGACTAACAGCATGTTACGCTTCAATTACCCAGTAAATATAACTTGCAAAGCTAGGGAAATTATTTTAGCGCCCAAAAACCAAAGTTACGATTTTATAGTTTAAGTTATCATTAGTTTGTGTTATCATTAATTTTTTCATTACTTAGGTCGACGAAACTGAACTGAACGAAACAAAGTTAAAGTTCAATCTTGTTGTCAAAAATCATTTGCGGTCAAAACTAGAAAACATCTCAGTTATGATGGTCTTTGGCGAGAAATATAAAAACCAAAAATTATTTGAAAAAAGTAATAAGGATTAACTGGATCATTTTTATTTCGAGATTTAGCCGCTCTGGTTGTATTTAGTTAACATTTTGACAAAAGCTTGCTGCCTTGTAAACGCAACGACGAATAAAAAAGAAACCTGCGATGGCTAGGGTAACCATTTTGTTATGGGCCAAAACATGTTTGCATTGATTTGCAGAAGCCGAGCAAGGTAAAAAGACTAAAAAGGAGTAGTTAATTTAAATTCAGTTCAATTTATATTTGTTCACACTGCTTATAGAAGAAGACAGAAAAGATAGGAAAAATGGATAAGCAATAATAGTAGAGAAAAAAACGTCAATGATAACTGTGTTTACCAGCCAACGACTGCTTCTAATTTCTTTACCTTGCTATTTGGGACCATTTCAGGGTAGTTGCCCAAAGCCGGATCTGATCGCAGCAGTGCCTCCAGTTCCTTTGTAGAGAGAAAATGACCACAATTTCTCAATCAGCGGGTATTCAATTTTGATTAACAAACGCCAACATTTACAAGCAATCTTCTATCGTTACCTTGCTATTGGGCGCCATTTCATGGAAGATACCCATGTCAGGATCTGATCTCAATGTTTCTAGTTCCTATAAAAAGAGACATAATGTTCATAAACAGCAATTGTACATTAATTTGTTGCTTGGTTACTCTAACAAACCATGCGACTGCGACAGGAATTTCAAGAGAAACAAAATTTGCCAAGCAGCTCAGCAGCATTCATCAGAAATTACATGATATTTTATACCTTGGAATCTGGAGACAATTCAGGATATTCTTCTTGTCCTTCAGAGTACTCTTCTGGATAATCTTCTGTGATTGGACACCCAAATGTAGTCACAGTTCCCAGGACGATTAACAGAAAGATGACAAGCTTGGTATGGTCCATTTTAAATCTAGTAAAAAATTAAAAATATCATATAAGCTCATATTCATTTGTAGTGAATACGAAAAAAATGATGCTAGAAAACGCCAGTTTTGACTGGGCACAAACCCTACGCCACCAGACTAAATGTTTTCCTAAACGGCACATTTTCCCACATTTTCCCTGTTTCAAAATGTTGCCTTTATTTAGTTTTCACTTTTACAGAAGCAGGTTTGATCGCAATTTTCGGTATAGTTCCTTAGAGTCAAAAAAGTAAGTCGCTGAGGAATGAAAAGATTTATTCCCGTACTGAAAAACCTTCGATTGCATTTCTTCTTTGAGCCACAGACGATTGAAGAATGGGAGACTGATAAACAAATACAGGACAATTCGTTTGCACTGTTGTAGACACGTTTTCTGGAAATCAAATTTCAAACAACTAACAGATTTTGACGTCTTGAAAAATAATCTGGACTGAAAATCCTTTAACTCTAGCTCTAACGTCGGAAATTAGCGTTTTCTAGTGAATTTTTCTGTTTACAAAATAAATTTTAAAAAAAACAAGATTAATTGTTTTACAGCGTTTCTGCAGGCGAAGACTTATCAAAATGGAAATGTTATTGTGAAATTGTTTCTTTTTCTTGTGATTTCCTTCATCACTTACCTCAAAGCTGGCCTTAGGTTCTCAGTCCTTCAGTGGTATAGTCGCAGCAAGCAGCTTCATACAACTACATTTAGCGAGGAAGGTGGCTCCTTTTTAAAGGGACAGATTGCGTGAAAACATTCCACGCAACCAAATATGGAAAAACGGAAAATGTTTCCACATAAAGTTATCACGTGCATTATGCTTTGAAAGTACGTCAATTCATTGTTTTTGTGGCACTCAAATATTGCGGAAAGTTATTAAGCCTTTGAAAATAACCGGTTTCCTGGAGCACTTTACTCTAACGACCACGCCTTAAATGTCTTGTTTGATAAAATATATACTGAAAAAAGCACTTCTCTTTTATCAAAATCTCACGTTTTAATTTCTAAGCGTAAACATACACAATATTATAATCATGTCATAATGCACAGGTTGTATTTAAAAGGCTTTTCCGTGCACTTGCATAATATTTCCTGTTTGACTCCGTCGGCATTTTCGTGACTGGAACCACTTGACTTTTCACTTTGAACTGACTCAATTGTTAACCCTTCAAGACCCAATATTGATTAGCATCAATTTTCTCCTTCTAATATTCAATGCTTAAACAATCAGAGAGGTCATGAGAATTAAGGATATGATCACCCAAGATGAATTCTCTTGATATTTTAACAAATTTTCTCCACTACTTCTATAAGAAACATGTAAGAACAAGGAAGGATAATTTGCATTTTGGTCTTGGTATTAAAGGGTTAAGTCAGTAATTGCAGGTTTATCTCTAAGTGAAATACAAGTCTTATGAAGCCCGAATAACCGGAAACTTAAGCCGGCATTTGACTGTACCATTTTTCACCGATAGATATGCCGTGATTTTATCCCACCGGGTGACCATGCTTTGTGCTTGGTTAAAGGCCGGATGTCTAATGAAAACCGGCGGAACAATCAAACAACATTATTAACTATGTTCTATTTTTAAAACTTAATTGTTAAGTCAAGTATTCTATTTATTTTTGGGCCGAACAAACACTGGCAAATATATTTAATGATGTTGTTTGATTGTTCAGCCAGGCTTATCATAAGACATCCGGCCTTTCTCTTTTCAAAAGACTATGCTGTCATTGCGTAATATTTCCTTAAGTGCCCCAAGGTCTATAATTATGTCCGGCATTGTTGTTATTTAAGTGTTGCGAGAGTACAACCTATCAATTATCATATCTTGTATGTTTTCCCTGTAGAATTCGAAAAAGTAACAGTCTGTTAAAACGAAGTGCAGTTTACATTATGAATGTTATAATTATTATGATCTACACCAGTTCTCATACTAAACTACTTGAGTAACGCATCAATGTTCTAAAAGAGTTGGTTTGGTCTGTAGGTTTGGTCAATCATTCGTTTGTGTGGGTCTTTAATGAATATGGCTATGTGTAAAGTAGGTGTATCATGTAAGGAAGTCTGTTACCAACTATCATGGTTTTTAGGCGCCCCTCAGCCCTTTTCTCGGTATGCTGATAATATGCTACAAGCTACATCATTCTTTCAAATAAAAGTCAGGTTACATTGATCCATAATGTTAATTCCCCATTTTATTGTGAACTCTGAATTCTTTTTTCTCACGAGCTTTATTTAGTTCATTCTGACAAATATCTTTAATTAAAATCTCATTAGTTGTTTTCTTGTCTTCCTGTATTTTTTATTCCTGTCCTCAGTTCGCTTCATTGCAGCTCCTGTAAACCGTTTCGTGCCGTTTTGGATAAGTATTTGGCGATCAAGCCAGTGCCGAGTGCACTACTAAGAAGGCTGATTTTCGGCATTAGTATAGCGCAATACATGCACAAGCATAAGCACAGGCTAGCTTGAAGTACAGGCGTATTTGGGGGCGAACGAGCGTTGAAATGGTAAAAGGTTTAACAAGTTTGTTACTAAAAAAAGTTTATTTCTGACGAACACTATGTTCTTTGTACCAATCAAGGCATTCCTAAGTTCTTTTAAAATAACGGACTGACCGGACTATATTCCTGTGTGTTGGATAAAATCTCTAAAGTCCATACATTGAACGCATAGTGATTCGTCGTTCTCTTTATTTAACACTAAATTCTGAAATATTGAGCACTTTTTTACTTTCTTTTCCATGTCTTCACTTCATTGCTTGACATTTGTCGTGATTTATCCGGCCACCGAATGATCATTCTTAATGCATAAAAGGAATTAAACCATATCGGAAAAGCTTTTCGGTTTGTAACAATAAGTTGTATTTTAAAGAGAAATCTAATTATCCGTCGTTAATAATCAAACGACATTTACAGTGTTTTCTCGGTCCAAAGATACAGAGGACACTTGATTTGATTGTTTGTATTTAACCACAAACAGTGCGTCGGCAAAATTGATTTATTCACTGCTTTGTTAACATTTTTTTCCTCATTCATTTTCAGGAATAACAAGTCTTTGTTATTCTAAAATTTTATAAACAATGCAGTCGTGTCGTCCATTGAAAGTTTTAGTGTTTTGCACGACAGCCATTTCTTTTTATTTAAGATTAATTCAACATAAAATATCTTTGTAAATAAACGCGGGCAAACAACAAGAAATGTTTAGGAAAATGCTTGCAATGGCGTCAAATTGTACTGTTTTTCCCAATAATGTTTGTGCATTTCAAGGAAAATATGTGAAAGCTGATACAGTTTGAGCTTTTCGGTTGTTTTAGCTGAATATTTCAGCGGCAGAAAATTTCCCAGAAATCAATCTTATCCCTCGAATTTTCTAGCTGTTTTCACCTTTCCGAAAATTCTAGCTGACCTTATTTTATACCCAAAAGGACATTTTTTATACCTCCGAAAACAAAAGGGGTTCATTTTCCGATGTTAGGAAAGTTTGAGACGGGATTTAACACTAAGGCCTTCAGAATAGCTTTTCCACTGAAACGATTCGTTCGATTCGTTCGATTCGTTCGATTCGTTAGGCCCCTGAATAAATAGTATTTGTAAACTTAATTTGAATGGGGCATAGATACCTCATTCTCGTTGACACTCAGTGATTCTCATCGCAACTCTAATGACCGAATTTCGTTATATTTACAACATATAAACTACTATTGAAAAATTAAAGATATATAGTACAAAGTATAAAACAGTATTAAAAGAATAGTAATAAAAATGCACAGAAAAGCTTATAAGGGTTTCAATAAATAAACTGCGAATGAGCGGGAGAAGGTGAAAAACATGGCCGAAAGGTGGTAAACGTATTCGGGCGAAAAATTCGGATACACTTGCACAACAATTAGTTGCTCGTAATCCCTAGTCCTTCTTCGTAGATTGGTGTTTTTGATAAGGCTGGAAAAGAGTTCGAGAGCCGTTAGTTAGATTATTCAGTTGTTTTAAAAGCCGGATACCAAATAAATTTGCTTCGCTAAACAATTAGACAACGTCTATAAAGTTGCCTGTGGACTTTCTCTGCTCAAAGGTACATGGCCTAATTTGTCGTGAGTTATCACACCGCATGGCTATTCTTCGCTTTGAAGGAACGAAAACATGACAAAGAGCGCTGGAAAAATTATGCGTTTTTAATAAGATAATAATAACCTTATTTTAATGCTGGATATCAATTACAATGTAATTGAATTGCCAGGGTTTGCTCTACTCAAAAGTAAATAGACTGATGCTTGAATTTATTGAATAGTTATTTTACCATAACTATATGCAATAAGGATTGTAGCTTATTGTGACAATGATTATTTTGTGTTGGTTTGTGATATCGAATAAACGTTTGCTTTAGTTAAAAAAGGAATCCCTGATATATCTGTATTAATATAGATTAAACCTCAATGCAGATGACTTCATGTTAGAGAAAAAAAGTACAGAGAAATTTGCGTGTCAGATCTACACATTTTTTCCTCGCAATATTATGAAGATTTTAGCTTTCATATCAATGCTCCTTAGTCAGTTTATACCAATCCCATTCCCCTAAAACACAGATTGAGGCTTTTTCCACAAAACGAAACAACTGCGAGGATCATTTCTTCACTTTACATTTACATTTAAGAAACTCAAAAAACATGTCAGACACAAAACGGTTAGTCGCCATTTCAGTTTTCCGGTTTGTTTTTATAAGGGAACAAGATTGGAATTAAATTAAAATATTTAAATTCGTTTGAACCCGAACACGGAATAAAAAGCAGAAAGCTTCTCTTTTGGGCCGACAAAAGTCTGGAAGGTAAACTGGGTGTCTCTTCAAAAAACACGTTGTTCCGGCACTGTTTGTCATTCGTTGGGATAAACTCATGGCATGACTGGCGGTAAAACTCGAAGCAGTCACATCAACCACATGCAGTCCGGGTATGTTTGTTGTACGTTTCCTTCATATAACAAATCCACAATCGGTTTCATATAACAACGGTCAGTGTTGTTCTATTCTAGGGTTTTAGCTGTGTTGGAAAGGTAAAATTCGCTCGTGATAATCTTTCTGTAAGATGCTGTAGAGTTAGTGTAGAGTTAAGATGCTGTAGAGTTCGATCATAATAACAAGCTGACATATATTTCATGTCTCAGAAATCAAGTATTGATATAGTCACATCACTTCATGGACACCCCGAAGAGACCACGGAAACTGTAAATTCTGTTAATTTATCCGCACATCAACCTAACCCCACTATTTAGTAGTTTTCTTTCAAACAAACTGATAGTATATGTTCAGCTGCCCGACGTAGTGCATTCATATTTTAACTCTTAGAATTAGCCAAATTGTCCGTCATTTAACAAGGTTAACTTTGTATAAGATTGTTTCAGTCTGGACAGAAAAAACAATTCACACTCCGTATTGAGTGTCCGTATTAATTATCCGTATTATTGTGGGGCTTTCTGTCGCGAGTAGGAAAACTGTCCGTAATGACGGGGTGTAGGCAATATTAAGCGTAAAGTGTTCATACAGGCACACTCAGTGCATGTTTCTTCAGTGGCAAGTTTTTAGCATGACGGCCGAGATTTCCGTTAACTTGACCGTGCATTTACCTGATTTACTTCCATGACTTGGATATAAGTTTTCCAGTACCACAGGAAAACGTGTTCAACAAGTTCCTATATACTATAAATAATAAGGCAAATGAACTTATAGCTTCATTGTTAATCGAATGTCGAGGTAAATAAACAATTTGCTGAGTATATATTTCAGTTATAGTGTGTTTTATTTTTTTTATCCACTCATTCAGCTGAGACAAATCTCTGCAAATTTGCCTTTCACATGGGCAGAAATATTCTTACTGAGCTTTAACTTTGTAGTAAGTATGCATGCATGCATGGAAGCTGCAGCATCTCCATGTGTTTTTTCTAATGCAAAAAGCAGGCTTTGATTGGACTAATGAGTATGACCTGGTTCAATCGAAATGGTATCATTACATGCTTATAAATATTCGGGGATGTGAACTGATATGAACTGCAAAATAGATATTATACAGTCGATCATTAAAGAGTTTCAAAATTGACTTGAATACCCTTCTGACAGTCGGCTCCGACAGAATGTTTTCGTGCTTTCGCCATCCATTCATTTAATGCACCGTTAATGTCTTAGAAGAATAACAGGTAGACGTATAGACTTTATCATCAACTTGAAGATTTCAGCTTTTCGACATACAACATGTACACTAAATATCAAAACAATCTGAAAATGATATCAAAAATAATAAAAATTTCCGGCGTCCTTTGTCATGGTTTTGTTCCTTCTATGCGAAGAATGGTCATCCGGTAGAATAAAATCACGATCCTAAACATCTGACAATGTAATGCACAACTGTAAAGCACAAATTTAACCAAAAACGAAAAATAAATAATAATAATAATAATAATAATAATAATAATTTAGGTATTTATATTGCACAGTACAGTACAGCACTGCTCAATAGCTTCCAATTGAACACTCACAATAGTATGATTACATTCACATAAAAATAAAACCGCCTCAGCATAGCATAATAAACATGACCACATGAAAATACTGCTCAACCAGAAACCTCACATTCATTCTAACTACAGCTGTACGACCATACTCCACTGTGGAACTGTTAATTTTTTCGATTTTCGATTTCTTTTTTGATTAAATTTGTGCTTTGTCTATTTTGTCACTCTGTTTAAAGATAAGTTTAATTTTTCAAGCTGTCTCTGCTTGAGTTAACACTTCCTGTTTGACACAGACTTGCTAGATCATTCTGCCTTCTGACATTTAAACGAACAATACTGCTTTTCAAAATATTGAACTGAGTGTGCGAGTTTGTAACATATCTAACTACGTACTTAACATTACTGTGATTTTCTTTTTGTTAAAAAACAACTTATTTTTTAATGGGTCTGCTCGCACTATAGTCAAAAACAAAAATTAGCCCACGCAAAATTTTCCAAAAATTTGAAACCGCAAACGGAGGTGACAAAAAAATTTGAGAACATTTCAGGGTCGCACTGCTGAAATTACTACAGAAAATACAAAGCACCCAAAGTCTTGATAATTAATCGGGAAAGATTAACGTAGAAATGGGAGAAGATGACTGTCGTATTATAAACAATTTATTCAGCGAAACGTTTTGTAACACGAAGGTTGTGAAACACCCAGAATAACCTGTATATCTGGGTCAATTCAGTTAGCGGTGACAGCTCCGGAAGCGGTTTCTTTTGTTTTCCTCGACTTTTTCAAAATCGGCGTGCCCCACCCATACACTAAGGCTTTTTTGAAGTTTAGATTCTTATCAGAAACACAAATTTGATCAAACTTTCCCTAGTACGACCAGGCCCGATCCTTTCACGAAATGAAGAGTTATCTTCTTGGCAATAATCTAATTGGAAGAAACACAGTAAACACACGCAGGCTTTATTGCAAATCTTAATTTGTTCGATTTGCTTGATGTGCCGTGAACTTCACGTCACATCAAGAAAATCATCATTATCTACCGAGCCTCGTTGGTCGAAATCCTCAGTTACTGAGCAGCTTATTCCCTGTGGTTCAATTTTTTTGTTAATGTCTCTTCTTCATCACTTGATGTTTGTCGTGATTTTCAAACAATACCGGAAAAACTTTTCGGTTTATAACAATAAGTTGTATTTTAAGGAGAAATCTAATTATCCTTCGTTGATAATCAAACGACATTTACAGTGTTTTCTCGGTCCAAAGATACAAAGGACACTTGATTTGATTGTTTGTATTTAACCACCAACACAGTGCGTCATCAAAATTGGTTTATTCACTGCTTTGACAAGATTTTTTTCCTCATTCAATTTCAGAAATAACAAGTCTTTGTTTTTCTAAAATTTTGAAAACAACGCATTCGTGTCGTCCATTGAAAGTTTCAGTGTTTTTCACGTCAGCCATTTCTTTTCATTTAATCCCCCATTCACACCAACGGTTAAACATGTTTAAATGTTGTTAAATTTAACTACGTTTTTAGCCTGTATCTTGAACGTTTTTAAAATGTATATGACTCATACTACCTGGAATGGTAATAAAAGTCAAAAAAGTTGCTTTTAGTAACGATTTCACTCTAAATATTATGGCACGTTTGGGGGTATTTCTTTAAACCGGTTTTAAACTAAACATTTAAACATGTTTAAGCGTTGGTGTGAACGGGATATATTTGTAAATTAACGGGGGAACACAACGAGTAATGTTTAGGAAAACATCTTGGAATGGCGTCAAATTGTACTGTTTTTCCAAATAATGTTCGTGCATTTCAAGGAAAATATGTGAAAGCTGATACAGTTTTAGCTTTTCGGTTGTTTTAGCTGAATATTTCAGCGGCAGAAAATTTCACAGAAAGCAATCTTATCCCTCGAATTTTCTAGCTGCTTTGGCACCTTTCCGAAAATTCTAGCTGACCTTATTACACACCCAAAAGGACATTTTTTTATACCTCCGAAAACAAAAAGGGTTTATTTTCCGATGTTAGGAAAGTTTGAGACGGGATTTAACACTAAGGCCTTCAGAATAGCTTTTCCACTGAAACGATTCGTTCGATTCGTTAGGCCCCTAAATAAACAGTAGTAGTGAAATTAATAATGAATGGGGAAATAGATAACTCAATCTCATTGAAAGTCTCATCGCAACTCAAATGACCGAATTGCGTTGTTAATATTTACAAAATAAACTACTACTGAAAATTTAAGATATATAAAGTATAAAACAGTATTACAAGAATAGTAATAAAAATACACAAAAGCTATAAGGGTTTCAATATATTAACTGCGAGTGAGCGGATGATGATGGCAAAAGATGAAAAACATGACCGAAAGGTGGTAAACGTATTTGGCAACTGAAAACTTCGGATATACTTGCAGAACAATTACTTGTAGTTGCTGGTAATCCCTAGCCCTTCTTCGTAGATTGGCGTTTTTATTTTTTATGTTGTACCAAACAAAGCATTTCGTTAATACGTCCATTGGACAAATTCGACATTATCTCTAAACATCATAGCTGGAAAAAGAGCACGAGAGTTTGTTTTTAGGAAAATTTGGAATCCCTAGACCTTCTTCGTAGATTGGTCTACTTATTGTCTATGTTCTTCTAAACGAAGCATTCGTTTATTAGTCAATTGGAGAATTCGACAATGATAAGCTGGAAAAGGGCTCGAGAGTTGTTAGTTAGCTGATTCAGTTGTTTTAAAAGCCGGATACCAAATAAATTTGCTTCGCTTATAATCTAACAACGTCGTTAAAGTTGCCTGTGGACTTTTTCTGCCCAAAGATAGTGGCCTAAATTGTCGTGAGTTATCACACCGGATGACCATTCTTCGCTTAGAAGGAACATAACCACGACAAAGAACGCAGTAAAATTTATTGGTTTTTTATAATAACCTTGTTTTAGGCTGGATATCAATTACAATATAATTGAATTGCCAGGGTTTGCTCCCTGATTGCTTGAATTTATTGAATGGTATTTTACCATGATAACTATATACAATAAGGGGTGTCACAATGATTATCTTGTGTGTAGTTTGTGATATCGAATAAATATTACTTTGCTTTATTTAAAAAAAAATCCCTGATATATCTGTATAAGTAGATTAAACCTCAATACAGATAAAATTATGTTAGAGATCTACATGAGACATTTCACATGATACATGCATCTTTACCTCGCAATATTATGAAGATTTTAGCTTCAATCATATCAATGCTCCTCAATCAGTTTATACCAATCGTATTCCCCTAGAACACAGATTGAGGCTTTTCCCAGAAAACGACATCGAAATAACTGCGAGGATCATTTCTTCACTTTTCATTTACATTTAAGAAAGAACGTGTCAGGCACAAAACAGTCAGTCGCCATTTCAGTTTTCCGGTTTGTTTTTTTTGTTTTTCGTTTGAACCCGAACAAGCAATAAAAAGAGGAAAGTGTCTCTTCAAAAAAAAAAACGTTTTTCCGGCACTCTATGTCATTCGGTGGAATAAACTTATGGCATGTCTGGCCCGGCACTCTATGTCATTCGGTCGGGGATAAACTCATGGCATGACTGGCGGTGAAAGTCGAAGCAGTCACATCAACCATATGCAGTCCGGGTATGTTTGTTGTACGTTTCCTTCATATAACAAATCCGCAACCGGTTTCATATTACAACGTTCAGTGTTGTTCTATTCTAGGGTTTTAGCTGTGTTGGAATGGTAAAATTCGCTTGCTGACGTGATATATTTTCTGTAAGATGCTGTAGAGTTCGATCATAATAACAAGCTAACATATATTTCATGTCTCAGAAATCAAATATTGAGTCACATTACTTCATGGACACCCCGAAGAGACCACGGTAAGGGAAGGTACGTTTTTTCTTGGGGGGGGAGGGCTGGGGAATTTTGGTATTTTTTTTTCAAAAAAGTATTGGCCCTCCCTTGCGTTTTAACAAAAAAACTCCTGACCCCCCACCTTTAGGTGACTGACAGAAGTGCGACCCTCGCTTGTGAACGCAAAGTGTTTGAATACAAATATATCTCATATTGAATGTATCCGCGCTGAAACAAGGAAAATGCGAACAATCAGTGTGGGATATTTACGTTTTATAGCTGAAGTTTGAACCTTGACTATTATAAAAGTTTTGAGCATAAAATATCTATTTAAAGGGAAAATACACACGCTTGTTTCTTCGACTAGCCGGCATTGCTGTTGGTTATTTTAACAAGTACGGTTTATTTGTTTAGCATGAGAAATCTGCCTCTCAAAAACAAATATTTCCTACATTTCCTAATTCTGTAAAAGGCAGACAGGTCTTTTACGGACGGAAAAGGATTCGATTCCTTCGAGAAATGAATGTGCCATGGCATAATATACATGTAGAAATGTAACCTAGTATCCATAATAAAACACAAAATTAAATCAAAGTAGGTGGAAAGAAAAACTTAATCTGTAAGAAAAATGGAATGCAACATCACAAAATTTCTCATTAAAAAATTCTGGAAAAGATGTGTGACCCTCCCTTGAATAGCTCACATGAGGTATGGCCCTCCCCTTTTGGTGCTCACTTTCACTGATGACCCTCCCCTCTGAGGCCCCAGCCCTCCCTCCCCAAGAAAAAACGTACCTTCCCTAACTGTAAATTCTGTTAATTTATCCGCACATCAGCTTAACCCCACTATGATACTAAAAAGTTATTATGATTAGTAGTTTTCTTTCAAACAAACTGATACTATACTATCAAACATACTGATACTATGATATGTCCAGCTATCCGACGTAGCACATTCATATTTTAACACTTAGAATTAGCCAAACTGTCCGTCATTTAACGAGGTTAACTTTGTATTGTTTCAGTCTGGACGGGAAAAACTGTTCACAGTCCGTATAAAGTGTCTGTATTATTTATCCGTATTATTGTGGGGCTTTCTTAACTTAACTGCATTTCACTGATTGACTTGGATATAAGTTTGCAATACCACAGGAAAACATGTTCAACAAGTTTTGTAATAAGACAAATCAACTTTATATAGCTTCATCGTTAATCGAATGTCGAGGTGAATAAACAATTTGTGTGAGTATATATTTCAGTTGTGGTGTGTTTTATTTTTTATACATTTATTCAGCTGAGGCAAATCTCTGGAAATTTGCCTTTCACATGTATCAGTAATTTATCTCATTTTAACCACGAAATGGGAGAAATACTCTTACAGAGTTCTAATTTTGTAGGAAGTATGCATGCATGCATGCATGGAAGCTGCAGCATCTCCATGTGTTTTCTCTGATGCAAAAAGCAGGCTTTGATCGAAATGGCACATGCTTATGAATATTAGGGATGATGTGAACTGCAAAATAAATATTATACTACTACTACAACTACTACTTCGGGCACACCCGCACCGATTCAATGAGTAGTAATTCAATACAATAGACGATTAAAGAGTTTCAAAACTGACTTGAATACCCTTCTGACAGTCGGCTCCGACAGAATGTTTTCGTGCTTTCGCCATCCATTCATTTAATGCACTGTTACTGAATAATGTCTTTCAGAAGTATAACAAACAGACTTATAGACTTTATCGTCAACTTAAAGATTTCAGCTTTACAACATACAATTCCGTACACTAAATATCAAAACAATATAAAAATATTAAAAATAATACATTTTTCCGGCGTCGTTTGCCATGGTTTTGTTCCTTCTATGCGAAGAATGGTCATCCGGTGGAATAAAATCATGACAAACATCTAGCAATAATAATAATAATAATTACAATCTTTCAACAGGAAAGCCCATTCACCCGAAAGCAAAGCAAAGCAAAGCACAAATTTAACCAAAAACAAAAACGACAAATAAACAGTATCACAGAACAGCACTACTCAATAGCTTTCATTTGAACATCCACAATTTAGTATGATTATATTCACATAACAAAAATCGCCTTAGCATAGTATAATAAACAAGACCACATGAAAATACTGCTCAACCAGAAACCTCTCATTCAAGTGGTCGTAACAAATCCTAACTACGACCATAGTCTTCTGTGCAACTGCTTATTTTTCGATTTTTTTTAATTTGTGCTTTGGCTATTTTGGCACTCTGTTTTAAAGGTAAGTTTAATTTTTCAAGCTGTCTTTGCTTGAGTTAACACTTCCTGTTTGACACAGACTTGCTAGATCATTCTGCCTTCTGACAGTTAAACGAACAATACTGTTTTTCAAAATATTGAACTGAGTGTGCGAATTTGTAACATATCTAACTACGTACTTAACATTACCGTGATTTTTTTTTATTAAAAATAAAATAAAAGGAACAAAACCAAGACAAAGGACACTGTAAAAATTGTTAGTTTGTAATAATAACTTTGTTTTATATCTCATTAAAAATATCATTAAAAATATTTTCCAGACTTTAGGTTTGCTCAGAGGTCCTCGAAGGCAATAAGAATGCTTGAATTTGAACAAGCAACAAGTGTTTCATCTGATTTAGTTTATTACTTTGTGCTTTTTCCTCATTCGAATTTAACACGCACAATCGTAGAGAAAGGCTGTTTAAAAGCGATTGTCCCAAATACTAAAATAAATAAAGATAAATTAGATCAGTTGATTGGGAACAAATTGAGTCTTTATAGCGAAATTAAAAACGAAGTTATGTTTGAATGAACCTTATCTAAGGATAATAACTGAAGAATGTTTATCACAGGAGTGGTGATGGGTCTAACCAAAATGCGGATTTCTTGTCACATACTACCTATCGAATAAGAACAATACAAGAAGATACCTAGACATGAGAGGCCTTGCCCGTTGTGCAAGTCTGCTATTGGTGTCTCACTTTTCAGTAAACATTAGTTTTATGCTTTCGAATTGTAAGGCGCTTACCGATTGTGGTTGATGTGACTGCTTCGACTTTAACCGCCAGACATGCCATGAGTTTATCCCACCGGAACATGTTTTTTTTTTTAAGAGACACCCAGTTAACCTTCCAGAGCTTTGTTGGTCCAAACAAGAAGCTTTCCGTTTTTATACCTTGTTCGGGTTCACAAGAATTTAAACACAATTATAAATTTAATTCCAATCTTGTTCCCTTATAAAAAGAAACCGGAAAACTGGTGAAGAAATGATCCTCGCAGTTGTTTTGATATTGATTTTTTGGGAAAAGCCTCAATCTATGTTTTAGGGGAATAGGATTGGTATAAACTGACTAAGGAGCATTGAAATGAAAGTAAAATCTTCATAATATTGCGAGGAAAAGATGTATGTATCATGTGAAATGCCTCATTGCCTCATGTAAATCTGACACACATATTTCCCTGTACTTTTTCTCTTTTACACAAACTTATCTGTATTAAGGTTTAATCTATTTATACAGAAATATCAGGGATATTTTAATTAAAGCAAATGTTTATTCGATATCACAGACTACCCACAAGATAATCATTGTGACTGATCCCTATTACATATAGTTATGGTAAAATAATATTCAATAAATTCAAGAATTCTATTTATGTTTGAGCAGAACAAACCATGGCAATTCAATTATATTGCAATTAATATCCAGCCTTAAAACAAGGTTATTATTACAAATCAATAATTTCTCCGGCGCTCTTTATTATGGTTTGTGTTCCTTCTAAGCGTGGAATGGCCATGCGGTGTGATAACTCACGACAAATTAGGCCATGTACCTTTGGGCAGAGAAAGTCCACAGCCAACTTTAACGACGTTGTTTGATTGTTTAGCGAAGCAAATTTATTTGGTATCCGGCTTTTAAAAAAACTGAATCGGGTAACAAACGGCTCTCGAGCTCTTTTCCAGCTTTATTTAGAGATAATCATTGTCCAATTGTCCAATTGACTTATAAACGAATGCTTCGTTTGGTACAACATAAGCTAATAAGTAGTCCAATCTACGAAGAAGGTCTAGGGATTACAAACTTTCCTAACATCGAAAAACTTAACCCCTTTTGTTTTCCGCGGAATACAAAATGTCGTTTGGGGTATGAAATAAGGTCATCTAGGATTTTCGGGAAGGAGAAGGCAGCTTGTAAATTTGAGGGATGAGATTCCTTTCCCTAAAATTTTCTGCCGACGAAATATTCAGCTAAAAGAACCAAAAATCTGTGTTAACTTTCACATACTTTCCCGCACTAAAATGATATGGAGAAACAATACAACGCCATTCCAAGCGTTGGTCCCCTGTTTTAGCCCTGTTATACTGCTTAGTTCAATCAATCCAACTTTTTGAATCTGTCGACACGACTAAACTTCATTCCGAACAGTAGTTTACTGCGAAGGTGTTTGTATTTTTTAACTCTGCTGAATGAATACTATGCCGTATCCTAAAATTTGACCATATAAATGAAAACTATTGAGCAGTACTTTCCTGTAATAACGTTTATTATGCTGTACAAGGTGGTTCTACCTTTTGACTCTGTGGATGAAATGCTTGTGTGACCATTCAAATGAAAGCTATTAATCATTACTTTCCTGTGTTAACGCCGGTTCATTGTGCTCTGTACAAGGTGGTTCTAACTTTTGAGTTTGTAGATGAAATCCTAAGTGTGACCATTCAAATGAAAGCTACTTGGCAGTACTTTCCTGTGATACTGTTTATTGAGCTGAGTGTCTGAAGTGCATGCATTGAAAGCTTAGTGATTCGTTGTTCTCTTTGTTTGATACTGTTCAAACCCTGGAATAAAATTCTAAAATATTGAGCGCTTTTTTACTGTTTTTTTTTTTTCGATGTCTCCACTTCATTGCTTGATGTTTGTCGTGATTTTATCCCACCGGATGACTATTCTTAATGCATACAAGGAATCAAACCGTATCGGAAAAGCTTTTCGGTTTGTTACAATAAGTTGTTGCACTGTTTTTAAAATTTTAGAATGACAAAGACTTGTTATTCCTGAAATCGAATGAGGAAAAAATCTATTGATAAAACAGTGAATAAACCAATTTTGCTGACGCACTGTGTTTGTGGTTAAATACAAACAATCAAATCAAGTGTCCTTTGTATCTTTGGACAGAAAACACTGTAAATGTCGTTTGATTATTAACGACGGATAATTAGATTTCTCTTTTAAATACAACTTATTGTTACAAACCCAAAAGCTTTTCCGATATTGTTTGATTTCTTGTATGCATTAAGAATGGTCATCCGGTGGGGTAAAATCACAACAAACATCAAGCAATGAAGTGGAGACATCGAAAAAAAAAAACAGTAAAAAAGTGCTCAGTGCTATCGCGTCACAAGTATGGTTTTATGAAAAAATTGTCATTCAGTAGAAGAGAATTAGTGGTATTTAGAATGCAGATAGGCATATGATTTTTGACATGATACAACCGCGGTACGATTAACAAAATGATTATAATATGAACTGAGATACCTTTGAAAATTACATCCAAATATAAAAAATAAAAATACCAAACAACGGTAGTTCTGAAACAGGCTTTCAACTGCGAGTCTGAAAGAGGTAAAATATGGCAAAATGGAAAACATGACCGAAGGTGGCAGACATATTTCGGCCAAAACTTCGGATTCGCTTGCAGTACATAGTGCACTCGGCACTGGCGTGATCGAAAAATATTTATCCAAAACGGCTCGAAACGGCTTACAGGAGCTGCAATGAAGCGTAAGACAGGAATAAAAAATACAGGAAGACAAGAAAAGAACTAATGAGATTTTGATTAAAGATTTTTGTCAGAACGAAATAAATAAAGCTCGTGCATGAGAAAAAAGAATACAGAGTTCACAATGAAACAGGAAATTAACATTGTGGATCAACGTAAACGTTCATTTGAATGAATGATGTAGCTTGCAGCATATTATACATACGGAAAAAAGTGATGCGGGGCGCCTAAAAGTACTATCAGTTGGTAGCAGACTTGCTCGATGATAAACCTACTTTACACAAAGTCATATGTATTATAGAGGGCCCTCACAAACGAATATGAACAAACCAAACCTTCTCTTTTCGAACAGTGATGCGTTACTCAAGTAGTTTAGTATGAGAACTGGTGTAGATTATAACATTTATAATGTTATAATCATTTCGTTTTAACAGAATATTACTTTTTCGAATTCTACAGGGGAAAAACACAAGATATGATAATTGATAGGTTGTACTCTCAACACTTGAATAACTGCTATGCCGGACATTAGACCTTGGGGCAATTCAGGAAATATTACGCAATAACGGCATAGTCCTTTGAAGAGAGCGAAGGCCGGATGTTTTATGATAAGCCTGGCTGAACAATCAAACAAGATCATTAAATATATTTGCTAGGGTTTGTTCGGCTCAACAATAAATAGAATACTTGACTTAACCATTAAGTTTTAAAAATAGCAACATAGTTAATAATGTTGTTTGATTGTTCAGCCGGTTTTCATTTGACATCCGGCCTTTAACCAAGCACAAAGCATGGTCATCCGGTGGGATAAAGTCACGGCAAATCTAGCGGTGAAAAATGGTACAGGCAAATCCGGTTATTCGGGCTTCATAAGACTTGTGTTTCACTTAGAGATAAACCTGTAATTACTGATTTAATACCAAGATCAAAATGCAAATTTGCCTTCCTTGTTCTTACATGTTTCTTATAGAAGTAGTGGAGAAAATTTGTTAAAATATCAAGAGAATTCATCTTGGGTGATCATATTCTTAATTCTTATGACATCTCTGATGCTGATCACTATTGGGTCTTGATGGGTTAACAATCGAGTCAGTTCAAAGTGAAAAGTCAAGTGGTTCTCATGACAGTCACGATAATGCCGAGTCAAACAGGAAATATTAGGCAAGTGCACGGAAAAGACTTTTAAATACAACCTGTGCATTATAACATGATTATAATATTGTGTATGTTTACTCTTAGAAATTAAAACGCAATATTTTGTTAAAAGAGAAATGCTTTTTTCAGTAAACATTTTATCATACGTGTTTTGAACAAGGGCGTGGTCGTTAGAGTAAAGTGCTCCAGGAAACCATTCTTTCCAAAACCTTAATTACTTTCCGCAATATTTGTGTGCCACAAGAACAATGAATTGACGTACTTTCAAAGCATAATGCACGTGATAACTTTGTGTTAAAACATTTTCCTTTTTTCCATATTTGGTTGCGTGGAATGTTTCCACGCAATCTGTCCCTATAAAGGGAGCCACCTTCCTCGCTAAATGTAGTTGTACGAAGCTGCTTGCTGCGACTATACCACTGAAGGACTGAGAACCTAAGCCCAGCTTTGAGGTAAGTGATGAAGGAAATCACAAGAAAAAGAAACAATTTCGCAACAAAGTCTTCGCCTCAGCTGCAGAAACGCTGTCAAACAATTACTCCATGTTTTTTATTTATTTTGTGAATAGAAAAATTCACTAGAAAACGCTAATTTCCGACGTTAGAGCTACAGTTTAAGGATTTTCAGTACAGATTTTTTTTCAGGACGTTAAAGTCTGTTAGTTGTTTGAAATTTGATTTCTAGAAAACGTGTCTACAACAGTGGAAACGAATTGTCCTGTATTTGTTTATCAGTCTCCCATTCTTCGATTCTTCGATCGTCTGTGGCTCAAAGAAGAAATGCAATCGAAGGTTTTTCAGTACGGGAATAAATCTTTCATTCCTAGCGACTATGTTTTGGACTCTGAAGAACTATACCGAAAATTGTAATTAAACCTGCTTCTGTAAAAGTGAAAACTAAATAAAGGCAACATTTTGAAGCAGGGAAAATGTGCCATTTAGGAAAACATTTAGTCTGGTGGCGTAGGGTTTGTGCCCAGTCAGAACTAGCGTTTTATAAAATCAATCTTTTCGTATTCACTACAAATGAATATAAGCTTATATGATGTTTTTAATTTGTACAAGATTTAAAATGGACCATACCAAGCTTGTCATCGCTCTGTTAATCTTCCTGGGGACTGTGATAACATTTGGGTCTCCAATCACAGAAGATTATCCAGAAGAGTATTCTTTAAGACCAGAAGAGTACTCTGAAGGACCAGAAGAATATCCCGAATTGTCTCCAGATTCCAAGGTATAAAATATCATGTACTTTCTGATGAATGCTGCTGAGCTGCTTGGCAAATTTTGTTTCTCTTGAAATTGCTGTCGCAGCTGCACTGGTTTGTTAGAGTAACCAAGCAACAAATTAATGTACAATTGCTGTTTATGAACATTATGTCTATTTTTATAGGAACTAGACACATTGAGATCAGATCCTGACATGGGTATCTTCCATGAAATGGCGCCCAATAGCAAGGTAACGATAGAAGTCTGTTTGTAAATGTTGGCGTTTGTTAATAAAAATTGAATACCTGCTGATTGAGAAATTGTGGTTATTTTCTCTCTACAAAGGAACTGGAGGCACTGCTGCGATCAGATCCGGCTTTGGGCAACTACGTCCCAAATAGCAAGGTAAAGAAATGTTTCGCTATTAGTTACCTTCCCGTTCAAATTGTGAATATAAGAAGCCGTCGTTGGTTGTTAAACTCACTTATCATTGACGTTTTTTTCTCTACTATATTGCTTATTCGTTTTTTCTATCTTTCCTGTCTTCTTCTATAAGCAGTGTGAACAAATATGAATTAAACTGAATTTAAATTAACTACTCCTTTTTAGTCTTTTTACCTTGCTCGGCTTCTGCAAATCAATGCAAACATATTAAGGGCCCTAACAAATTGGTTACCCTAGCCCTCACACGTTTCTTCTTTTTTCGTCGTTGCGTTTAGAAGGCAGAAAGCTTTTGTCAAAATGTTAACAAAATACAACAACACTGAGCGGCTAAATCTCGAAATAAAAATGTTTCGGTTAATCCTGATTAGTTTTATTTCTCCTAAAGAATATTTTTTTCAATAACGTATTTCAGCGAAATGTTTTGTTTTTATGTTTTTCGCCAAAGACCATCATAACTGAGCTGTTTTCTATTTTTGACCACCAATGATTTTTGACAAGATTGAACTATAACTTTGTCTAGGATGATAACTTAAATTATAGAAACGAAAATTTGGTTTGGGCGCTCAAATAATTTCCCTTGCTTTGCAAGTTATATTTTTTTACTGGGTAATTGAAGCGTAACATGCTGTTAGTCTTTAAACTTCAATAATTCCTAAAAGGGAGAACAAATGTGTATTACAGGTTGATTAGAGGGGCAGTGTCGGCTGAAATATCCTGTTTTCATCTGCTTCTGTTTTGCTCTATAGAATCTTTTTATCCAATTTATTTGTATATTTGGTGGTATTTTGCGATATAACAAGAACATTTTAAAAGTCAACAAAATTTCGTTATGTCACGTTTCTGGCATTTTACTAATGCAAGTTTTCTCTACAAAGGAAATTGAAGCACTGCGCATGAGATCAAATCAATTAAACCCAGCTATAGAAATGACTCCAGAATTCCACTTATTCCACAATAACACTTATCACTGAATGGAATAATTATTAAATTTAAAGGATTAGTCTCTTGGGAAAATCTGATACACGAGGGTAACTCAGACCCATGATGCAAGTTTTTAATCGTAAAGTAACAAAATGACATGCTTTGTATGAGCATTCAACTGATAATATTCTAGGTCCTTACTATTGAAATGAAAACGATTTACATGTATGAATAGCTTATCGAGCATCCGGCACGTGCCATTGTTCGTTTGAATGTTCTTCCTTTTTACTATTTTAAAGATAATATAATTTCTTCAGGGCCGTAGCAGGCCTTGAAAAACTGGGGGGCACAAATGTTTCGGACCCAATGGACGGGCTTCTGCCCGTTCTTTCTAGGGGGTCCGGGGGTCCCCTCGAAAATTTTTGAAAATGAAACACCGGAAACTGCATTTTCTAGCATTTTGGGCTTTTAAATTTCAAGTTTTTGATAGATGAAAACTCTTTCTAAACTGACACTTATTTATACAAAGCACAGCCATGATCCAAAACGCTTACACATGATCACACAAACTCCATAGATTTTTCTTATATCACCAATAAAATTCTTATGATCATTTAAAAAAAAACATTGACTGTCTTGGTCAAGGGAAGCACAACAGAGTCAATTCATTAGTACTTTCTACACTGTCGCAGTAAATAAATGAATATTGAAAAAAGTAAAACACTTCTGAATGTCAATTACGAAACAAAAGACCGACTGCCTCTGTATCTTGAACCAGCAACTGTTTCACCTGCCAGAGTCATCAAAGAAAGTTAGACTGTCTGAGTTGCCTTAGAGGCAAACACAGACTTAATCGGAAGGTCGTCCTCTGAGAACTTCCCAAACAATTGCTTGCGCCGCTGGTTGTTACCCACAAACAAATTTGTAACCTCCAGCATGTCCAAACCATCTGCCAATTTCTCTTGGACATGCAGAAGAATGATGTTACCCACAAACAAATTTGCAACCTCCAGCATGTTCAACCATCTGCCAATTTCTCTTGGACATGCAGAAGAATGATGTGATTGAACCTGGCCTCTTCCGTGGTTGAACGCAGCCCAGGTAGGTCTTGACACGCTTTAAGGCGGAGAAGGAGTGCTCGCTGATGGCGTTGGTAGCTGGCATGACAAACATAAGCTTACCAAGGGTGCAAATCTCACTCAGCAGGAGTTTGCGATCATTTGCGAGTGACTGAAATCAATTTTATTTTCAACATTTTATATTTGTTTTTAATTTTTTTTTGGAAAAAACTGGGGGGAGGAGGCACGGCCATGCTCCCCCCCCCCCCCCCCCGGCTCCTCCCCTTGCTACGACTCTGTTCTTCCTTGCAGATTTATCCCTGTCAGTGCAGTACTTTGCCGCTAAACATTCTTATATTTATACACACAGGAGCAGAAGGAGATGCTTTCAAACTCTAGTGACCAATACGGTAAAAAGGTGAAGCGAGGTAAATATTTTTCAGCTTGTGATACCTCTTACAAACAACAACGATCCTGCTGATACTTGTAATGAGCTGTTTGTTTATCGGAAAACGTATGGCAAACGACAATCATCAATTGAGACACTTGAAAGTCCAGTTTTAGATATGTGTCTAACATTTACGATCTCGCCCCATCCCTAATGAATTCATTGCAAGTTGGTCGACAATCATTTATCTAAATGGTACATGCACAGGCCAAAGCTTCCCAGAATACACATAATTAACCACTAAATCAGTCTGCTCTGACTGGGAATGTTCTACTTAAATGTTTAAAACTTGTTTTATTTTAGTTGAACTTCATACTGTTGACACTATCATCGCTGGTTTTGCACTTGGCTTTGTGGTGCTTAAGTCAGTTTTGGGCACCCTTGCCAGCGTAGACCGCAAGATTGCCATTGGCATTGATAACGAAAGCTTTCGTGAATGGACAGCAATGAATGTCTATTTCTACTCTGGTACCTCAAGTGTAACCATGCCCCATACCGTAAAGTCAGGTAAAACTGATGCTTGATGTTCAGCGTAACTAATGATAATTAATCATTGGCGAACTTCCGTTTGATGAGCGAAGGCCAGAGGGTGTTAGATATAATAGCATACCCTTGCTACTTTCCCAATGTTTTGCCCCCAATAATAATTGATGGGTACTTATAAATACACACGGGTGAGGGGCACAGGACCACTATATCAGGGTCATACAACAAGAAATGTTTAGAAAAACGCTGGGAATGGTGTTGTACTGTTTTCCATATTATTCTGACTTCATACACAAAACGACATTTTTATCTCTTCGAAAACAAAAAGCGTTACAATTCTCCCGATGTTACGAAAGTTTGAGGCGACATTTCACTAAAGAAATCTAATCAATTACGCTTATTTTTTAAGGTAACTATTAAAGGCCTTCCGAACAGCTTTCTCATCCAAACGATTTGTTGGATGCTTACTTAAATTTTGTTACCATTAGGTGAAGCCCTTGTATGGGGAGCAACTAAATCCACAGGATTCTCTGGAGCCGTTGGAGTGTTGACGTACTGCTTTCAATTCATCGATAATTACGATCCGAAAACACTAGCTGTCATGTATTCGGTTCCTTATAGTTATTTAATGCACACCAATGAGTGGAATGTCAAGGTTTACGACGGATGCACTGAAAAGGCCGATAAAAAAATGTACGAAGACATGTATAAAGACAATCCGTTTAAGGGGGATCTCAGTTGGTACGAGAGAGCATTAGTTTTAGGGCCAAACCTAAAATTCAAGGGTACCATGTCTGGCACTGGTCAAGCTACCCTCCAAATTAAAGTGTACTGGCAGTAATTCCCTTTACTTTATACCTGCCAACTTTCCAAGTCTGAGCCCAATGAGTGAGAAAAACTTCTGAGAAACACCGACCTTTTAGCTATAATTAACCCAAGTGACTTAAAAAGTTTTGACTGCTCCTTTGAGAAAAATCTCCATCGAAGGAGGCTTTATTTTCCTGTAATGAAGTTTCGATTTTAATACATAAGCCTGGTTTTCACTAGCGACATAAGCACACGCGGAAGCTTAGCAGCGCTTATGTGCAGTGAGAATGGCCCCCGACATAAGTATAAGCATAAGCATGAGGATCAATCTTATGCTTATATCAATGTTCGTTTTGATTTGACGCAAATTCTTATTTTTCCTCAGTCTTATGTTTATGCTAATGTCGCTAGTGAAAATCAGCCTGAAATCTCTCGCTTTAACAACCTTAATTAGTCAATGCTTTATAAAGCTTGGCACGAAAAGTCGTGTACAATATTTTTTAACTTAAACGAGCTTACTTGTGAGACTCGCTCATAATCAGTGGGAATTGGCAGGTATATTCATTTAGTGTGCCGGACCTCAATCATTAGGGGTGTTATGTGTGTGATTTTACTTATATATTCCTTTTAACTTTCAAATACCAGCTAGGAGCACTCAATAAGGAAATGGAGGCACTAGTGTTCGTATAATTAAAGTCTTTTTTATTTTTCCAATTTCATTTTATTTGAGTTTTCCAAGGCTTTCTTTAAAATTACAACAGATTGACATTTTTTTCAGTATAAAAACTTACACAATTTGATCTGCTCGGATTTTCTAGCTGCATATTGAAATGACATATAATCTACTTTAAACGCAACCAGTTTAGGCGAACAATCAGTGATTTTCCAAGCTTGTGAGCTGAATTTGTTTCGTACCTAAATTCTCATTTGAGCCATTTTCTCATGCTACGAAAGCCTGGAACAATGCGAACAATTTACACAGAAAATCAGAATTTCTGGTTAAAAAATCAAGTGGTGCTTTTAGTCTTCCCCGATTTGGAAAGGTTCAGAAATAATGTGCATGTCCTGGTTCGGCTGATGCATCTTTTCTTATTGTTGTAGTCTTTCAGCTCATATATACGTATTTCCACCTTCTCTGTGTAACCTCAAATGGTAAGCACTCCAGGTCACAGTTTCATCCAGTAGAGAAAACATTGTTTGGCAAAATGTTATCTGGGTGTCTTTGAGCAGTTTATCTGGCATTTTCAGCCCGTTTAATTCATTATTTGAACAAAAATGGTCACTCGAAGCATTGACCGTCACTGTTACTTTTTTGTTTTCAGAACTGCAATTTTTTCGCTTTGAAACATACCAAGAAACAAACTATTCTCCTAATTCTTATACCAGTCGTGTGTGCAAATTTTACATAAAGTCTGTCGCTAAGTTGAAATGTCAGCCACTTTGATTTGTCGATTTGTGCATTGTGTGTGTGATGTGAACCAATCAAAACAAGAAGTGATATGAAACTATTACTGTTTAGCCGAAAAGGGAAGCTAGGGGGGCCAGAACCAGTGCAGATGTGGACCACTGGACTTTTGTGAACATTCTTTTGGGTCAAATCGCCCAAACTCCTTCCCCCTTTTGGAGGCTATTTATCTCTCCTTCAGAAAAATAACCGGTCGTGGATTGACTGTCAGTTTCTCAAGAGTGCGACTTAAAATCGCCTAGGTGCATTAATTTTACAAGTGAATTACGGTGGTCATTTTTAATCGTGTTTTCTTTTACATATATTATTTTAAAATGTGTGAAGTGTGTGAAAAAAAACCTTAAAACCGTTTGAAGTAATGGTTAATTTGACATGATGATTAGTAAGTATCGGAATTGTGTGAAACAGACTAAGTTTAGCTATTCAAGACCAGTGCACACAACTCACTTGATTCATGTAAATTCTGTATTGGTTTTAAAAAAAAAATAAATAAAGAGTGAATCCAAACAATGTGAATGATTTTTTTATCCGGCGATGTTCTACCTTTATCCCCCAATATTTTCTTCTTGCTCCTGTTTTAAAACAACCTTTAGTTAGTAGTGCCTTCCTGCAACATCCCTGCATCATCAAATTTGCCTTTCGTTTAACACAAGAATAAGTACAAAAGGAAAGTTTTCAACATCCGACCCAAGGGGAGAGCGATGAACAGATGTTACCTGAATTTCTTATAATTGAAGAGACACTGTCACGAGGGCGCATGCGCCAGTTTCTCAAATCGAAACTTCAAAAGTTTAGCCTAAATTTTTCAAGTTCAAGTTTTAAAAATGGCGTCGAGTTTCTTCTTTTTCTACCTTGACCGCCGCCACAAGTCGACGCCATTTTGAAATTAAAACTTCAACTTGAAAAATTTAGGCTAAACTTTTCAAGTCTCAATTCGAGAAACTGACGCATGCGCCCCCGTGACAGTGTCCCTTTAACTTTTCAGGGACACCTTTCTCGTATCATGAATATACCCAAGTAGCACATGTTTTCTCGCAATGAATGACCGTCACAGTACCCTGCAAAGCCATCATTTGAGCAACAGAATTTCCAATCTCGTTAGCTGTATTTTCCAGGGTTTCCCGATCTGCTGCTATGGGGAGCAGGGGTGGTGTAGTGGTGAGCGCACTCTTCTCCCACCAATGTGGCCCGGGTTCGATTCCCGGCCCCGGCGTCATATGTGGATTGAGTTTGTTGTTGGTTCTCTCCTTGCTCCGAGAGGTTTTTCTCCGGGTACTC
Source organism: Dendrophyllia cribrosa (assembly GCA_024195265.1). Classification (NCBI taxonomy): domain Eukaryota; kingdom Metazoa; phylum Cnidaria; class Anthozoa; order Scleractinia; family Dendrophylliidae; genus Dendrophyllia; species Dendrophyllia cribrosa. The sequence continues at coordinate 40,413,017 of JAJLRJ010000002.1, read as the reverse complement.
CGGTTTTACCCTCTCTTCAAAAACCAACACTTCCAAATTCCAATTAGATCTGGAAAGTGTCCCCAATTAATACTCGCGTACTAAAAACCACTCACATTTACTTCAATAATCACATACTATAATTAGTCCAAACAAAGCGAAGGATGACCAAAATTCACAGATTACACCGACAAAGTCAACACTGAATAAAACCTTCGACCTGAAGGATTTATTCTACGCTCTGGTGGCTTTCATGGCGCACATGGGTATGTATAATCATCCATTCAATCAGCTGACTGACCGCGACATTTTCACTGGCAAATTTCCCGCCAGAGTTATCTACTCGCTTCCGATTGGTCTAAACAATGAAATTAAATGGGTTACGTCATAGCTTGCACATGCGCCGAACCGTGAAACCTTCCCTTTAAAGGTTGATTGGGCATCTTCCAGATTGAAAATTAATTTCGTACTCAAACGATTTTTCTTTTCCTACGAGCATGAGCAAGTCCTACTGTTAGTTTTTGCCATGTCTTCATTGTATTTTAAATATCGCTTCCCGCTATCTTTATAAATTTCAGTTAATAACTGGAAATTTGTTATTCTCATTGTACGATGTTACAACGATCTCATCTCCTTCAACCCACCCATGAACAATGTATGACACTGAAGGTGGTCACAGCCAGGGTTTTGTTACGTCCTCAGTTGCTCTTTTTTGTCCCCATCGGAGACGGGACCGCCATTTCTACCCATTCGCATGTCTTAGCAAAGGCAGCACCTTCGTCCACAGTTATTTTAAGACCCTGGGTGTTGGACCCGGAGTGTTTAGCCCTCACTCGTCGCCACTCGTCTGTGGGGGGTGTATGAGGGAGGGGGGTGTATGGGGGACGGGGGAGAGGGGAGGGCTGGCGAGGGATGAGCAACCCCCACGCCTTGCGACGAACAAAGGTTTAGCCTGTGTTGTTTGACAAATAAAGAAGCCCGAACCATGCATAAAATTGTCATAAAACACGACGGTCATTTACTGTCTGTCTGCGGCTTTGTGGGGAATACTTAGCCCTTACTATATGGCCATTAATTTTGTTTTTTATATTTATTTTGGTTAAACGTTTTTGTTTATGTTATTGGTTAAAAGATGAACTTAGCTATTTATCTTAAAAAGAAGAAACAACAAAATGAGCAATTGTTGTCAGTCTACGACTTTGTGAGGATTACGTAACCCTAACAGTGAAAATATGTGGCCGTAATTTTATCGGTAAAAAATGAACTTAAAGGGACACAGTCCCGCCGAAATAACAAAATTTCGCTGCCCTTATTTCCATGTTATATCGCCAAATGCCACCAAATATACAACTAAACTGGATAGGAAGATTCTATTCTTGGTTTTCACGTGACGTCACAAAAATTCGAAAATCTAAACTATACATTCTACAAAGCTGTCTCTAACATGGTATGTGGATACCAGTGTTATAATCTTTCACAAAAAGTTTCAGGTTTTAACGATGTATAAAGGTTTTAAATATGTCACGCAATTCGTCATGCTATTTCAGATAAGCCGTGAAAATAAACATAATGCAAAAAATAACTTTCAGCTGATTCAATTTTAAGTGCGTATAAGCCTATTTAATGGAGTTTTAACAAATACAATATTTTTAAATTTGATTTTTGGTGTAATTAAGACTTTGAATTTTTGGCCGCCATCTTTGTGCCCCTGAGTGGGGCACAAAGATGGCCGCTCCATACATTTCTTACTAAAAATGTCTAATACTCGTTCGCCTGTAACTCTTGAATGAAGAGTTCTTGCGCTTCAAAATTTGGCCCAGATGTGTAGTTTTAAATTCTCTACAATTTCATGAACATTTTGGGATCGAAATCTGTTGTTTAATGCTTTCGAATTTTGATATGACGTAAGTGAAAACCAAGAATAGAGCAAAACAGAAGCAGTAATTTGAAGATAAAGTGCAGGACCTGGTTCCTGAAAAGCCGATTAAACTATCCCTCGATTAGCGGTTAATCCACGATTAAATTTCTTATTCCTAGGATAACTAATCGAGGGATAAAAAGGCGTTCCTGAAAACGGATTTAACCCTCGATTAACTATCCCCCGATTAAACTCAGAATAAACCGGTTTGACCAGTTATTCACATGCAGGCGCGCGCGAAAATGACAATTCGCGGGAAAAAGGCGTCTTACACGAAGCTTTCGATCCATTCTGAATCAAATAGTCTTGTCACAAATTATACAAATCAAACCTTAATATTGGTTGTTTTAGTCGAAGAAAAGAAACGTAATCTCTTGCGATTTGGTCAAAGGAAACGGAATGAAAATCAATGATTCAGTTCAAAGCTGTTGACTCCGTGAAGGAAAATTAAAACTGAAAAAGCTGTAAACCGAATCGGTGAGTTCATTCGATTATTTCAATTGTCAAATTAACTAAATTGTCAGCCATGTAACCTTTTGATTAAATCTGAATAATAAAGCAGTAATTTCAGAGAAAGAGCTTTCATAGTTTTATACCAACATCGTAGCGAGTTCACGCTAAAAAATCGAAACTTGTCTTTCATCTTCTTTTGACATCAATTTAAGCTTAAGCTTTATATATCTTATTTTTGCGATATTTTCCCACCCTTTTCTACTGTAAGTGCTGCAAAAATAATTATTTAATTCAAGAATTCTTGGATAGAATCCCCAAACCGGTAAAACGATATGTAAAGAGTTTATCGCCATTTTAAAATTTACGAGCGCTAAAAGAATATTTTATGGCGTGTTGTTTTTATCTTGCTTTTATCTTGCTTTTCAATATTAATTCCGGACAAATTTTTGCACGGACGAATTTTGTTCCTAGACCACGTGTTTACATGGATCCGTGCAAATTCTGTTACAGATTGCTGTGGTGTTTACACGGAAACTTGCACACTTAGCCGTTCAAAAATTCGTCCAGTTCCGCCGGTCCCGTGTAAACGCAAGGTGGAACCGCGAAAGTTTTTGTTCGTGCAAAAATTTGTCCGGACCCGTGTAAACGGGGCGTAAGCTTCATATATTCTGCTTCGTGAAAGCCATGCTAAATACAAAAAATACATCTCTTGAATCTCACCGTTCAAAAACGTTAGCATGATTGCTGTAAGCTAGCTTAGCAAGAGCTTTATTATGTTAAGTAATTGCCGAGACTGCAAGATTTGCGTGTTTGCGGGTGTTGGTCCGCCTTGACTCGATCATCTTTCCCTGCATATTACATTTTTCTGCCGAAAACTCGGTTTATTCTCTCCGGAATCTGTAAGAACAGCAAGTTCATCTATCATTAAAGTCGCCAAGAGGAACTATTTCTAGTTTTAGTTGCTTTCTATATTTCCTGGACCAACTTAACGAACAGTTTACTCCGCCATTTTGTTTGTTTTGATAAAATTTACTCGCCGATTAATAATGGTAATTGAACTGAGTGGAGTGCAATTTGGTCTGAAATCATACATGTGATTTCAAAATCGAACGAGCGCGCAGCGCGAGTTCGATTTGAAATCACAAGTATGATTTCAGACCAAAATTGCATGACACAAAGTTCAATTACCACTTTATTACATCCATTTTGAAATCACACAATTTAATTGCCCAAATACAGGATTTTAGTCAGTACCATTATTGATGCAACTTATAGATGAGATTTAGAGCAAAAAATAGTGCGATTCGGGAATAAATCGCACTGCTGAGAGCCAATCAGATTGCAAGGATCACCAGTGATTTCAAAATGGATGTAATAAGTGAGTTAATCGACCTCGCTAGGTGGATTAAATTTAACCCTTATTTTATCCCTTGGTTTGCGCTAATCGTGCTTTCAGGAACAGAATCTAATCGAAGGATAAATGTTATCCCTCGATTAGGCTGATTTAATCGTGGGTTAGCGCTAATCGGCTTTTCAGGAACCGGGTCCAGGATTACAAGGATGGAAGTGGATAACAGTTCATCAAATTTGATTTCGTGACAGGCGGTCAAGAAAACAAAATTGTCATTCTTGTTGAATTTGGACTTTTTTTAGCCGTTTTTTTAATATGTTGTCTCTTTAGTTCATATTTCTTTGCTTTCATCACTTTGAGCTGCACTTTTGGCGATTTTTGTTTCCTATTTTAATAAAGCAAGTTTAAAGCACGCTCCTGGTCATCAGTTTTATGAAAACTAGAAGATGTTGTATGTTTATTATTTCATGAACGTGCATGAGGCTTGTCGAAATGTTCGATCTAACAACTGATCTTTGTTCCTGCGGACGACTTTGTTACTGACAAAAACAACAACATCGCTTCAGTTGTTTTAAAAAATAGGCTTGCCAACATTGTTACTGATGAACTGAGGTTGTGCTCCTTGCAGCAACCGAAGCAGAGTTGTGTAAAGATCTTGTTAGTTACACGGTGTGTTGCATGAAGACTGGCTTGAGTAACAGATCCTAAGGATCACTCCTGAATTGTTTTGTCACGTACCATCCAACTGAAACACAAAACGTTTATTTCCTATTTTGCAGTGCACTTCTTTCACCTCCAAAACCAATGACCTGGCGATTTCTTTCTCGCAGACATGACCATCAAAAACGTCCTGCAAATAAAACCACTGTTAGCATTGAAAACTCTTTTCCTCAACCGATTACTGTCCAAGGGGCTGTTTCAGATGTTTAGTTATTTTTGACGATCAATATTTATAACAAGAAACACTTGATTCAATGGCTGACAAAATCGATTTGCCCCTGACTTGATTCCGTTAGTTGTTATTAGTGATGGTAACAAAACTAACTGGAGTAGATGCGCATTAAGTGCAAGGGTAACTCTTGACAACATGTGCTTGCTGCTTTAAAAAAATGGCTGTTTTTCCTATGGTACATTACATATAGGACAAATGTTTCTTAGGCATGCGCATGGCATATGTTTTCCGTGATATTAATATAATTAGTATATAAGTATATCCTCTTTATCTCTCCTCAAGCTGAACGTCGCTTTTTTACACAGCAAGCAACTACAAAATTTGTCAAGACTCTGTAGAAATAAGAGCTATATTTCCGCCGAGCTCTTCCGAGGCTACAGAAAAAAGATCAATCTCTCGCGTTCGTAAGTATATTGCTGTTGTAAGACAAAACGATACCGTAATAAGACCCGGCTGTTTGTCTTGCTGCCGTAACGTGTTTTTATTATCTCGTGAATACACGAAGCGTGTTCAAAGAGATATAGTAAACGGGTACAGATATGCAAATAGGTCACTCCATGTCCCTCAGGCCCCGTCCACACGTATACGTTTACGTTCGTAAACGCATATTTTTTTTTATCTAAAACGCTCCCGTCCACACGAAGCCAGCCATCGTCTACGATTCGTTTTAACCTGTCCACACGTAAACGCTCAAACGATACGTAAACGCTTCAAATCTGCATTGAGCATGCGTCAGACCGTCCGCCATATTGGATATCTGCTCTATGTTCTTTATTTGTGGACTGGGTCCGAATCTGTGACATCAGCGTTTACGAAAATATCCGTTTACGCTGTCCACACGTAAACGGGTAAACGGCGTTTTAGAAAATATCCACTTTGGAGAGCGTTTTCGAAAATATCCGTTTAGGGTGACCGTTTTCATGTGTGGACGGGAGGCCTAAACGCATAAAAACATATGCGTTTACGAACGTAAACGTATACGTGTGGACGGGGCCTCAGTCGTAAAATTGTAAACTCCCCAGGGTATTCCGTAATGTCTCGTTTCAGACAATGTCACGCTAAGATGTTTTCTTATTTGTAAACTGAATACGCTTATTTACAAACTGCAAATGGAATTTAAATGGAAAGTTAAAATTCACCATTTTCCTGTTGTTGTTATTTTCGCTCTTTGTTTTAGGCTTATTTGCTCAAATCGCTGCCCGCTGCTCGCAAAGGCATGAAGCGCCGAAAGCGTGGATTCTTGCGCGTGTCTGCTAGCGAATTTAATATGTAATAGGGAGCTTAAGATCCACGACGACAGCATGGACGACGACGACCGGAAGTGAGATTCACGCGATTTTCCCGCGAATTCCGTCGTCGTCCTCTCGTCGACGACGACCAAGCCGGTAGTTTCACGTCGTCGTGCAAAGGAGTTGTTTAAACAAAGTTCAAAGGTGAAACTTTACACTGACTTGTCACTTTTGTAATCTTTTTTCTTCCTTTATCTTTTGTGGTTTCATTTAAGCTTCTCTTTCTATTTTACGAAGCGAATTGGATTAAAAATTTGACTGTATATAACGTGCGTGTTTTCGTGTTGTTTACTAACTGGCGGCAAGACAAGAGGAAAAGGCGAACCGGTAAGTCGTAAATTTATTTTCCCATGTGGTTGTAAAAAGGAATGAAGAACCTGAATAATAATTATAAGTACTCAATTGTGTTTCGACTTGAGAACACAACTGTAAGTGCTGGCAGCATAACGTTTATCTTTAAAACTTGCCCTTACGGTCAAAACAACTAGATCGAAAAAAATTATTCATGACTGCAAGCAGCTGGCCGCAAGCCTTGAATAGAAGAATTTAATCACTTGTACTCTGGAATTTTCGCTTCTGTAATATGTAAAAATATATCGAATCTTTAGCAGTGTAACTTTTGTAACTTTTTTGCACATGCGATTATTTAGACTCACTTACGGCCAAATACAATTTTTTTTTTCAACTCTTGTAATTAATTGTGTATCGTGTTTATTTTTAGGAATCCAAACTAATGTGCCGGGGGAACTTGGCCAAACACTCGGACTCGGCCATTTCATACAGCGCGAACTTTCGATATTCTCCATGGGGAAAAAATCAACCAAGTCGAAATAAGTCGTCGTCGTCTACCTGCCGGCCGCATCTTAAGTTTTCATTTTCCCACCGAAACCGACGTCCTCAGTCCAGTCCTCCCGCGGTCTACAGAGGTCGTCGTCGTCTCGTTCGTCGTGGATCTTAAGTTCTCTAATGTCTCGTTTCAGACAACGCATATTTTTGTCACGCTAAGATGTTTTCTTATTTGTAAACAGAATACGCTTATTTGTAAACATCAAGAAAATCTAAAACTAACATTAAGTTGTTTCGTGTTCACGAAATGGCTCTTAGAGCGCCTTCGATTATTTCCAATTATAAGCATATGTTTTCCACATTTTTCGTTTTAGGAAGTCTTTAGGAGGAAGTCATTTAAGGTTACAGTGTACCTTCGGGGGTGTCTCCAGTATAACAGCTCTAGCGTCTTAAGATTACACTTAATATACCTAAACCCAGATATCAAATTAAAGCTTATAGAGCTGGCTATCTAAATATGGAAACCATTTGGTAATAAAATGAATTGTCGAATTTTTTACGACGTCTAAATTCGAACGTCCGAATCAGCTTTAAAACGCTATAACTCAAAGCGATTATTGTATTTTGCTAATTTGATTTGTTCTCGGGTTTCCGGACACGAAGCGCTAAAAAAACGTGTCGGCGATTTCCCATATTCAATTGCAGTGAAAAGTTACAGAATATTTTCGAAAAAGGGAGAAAACAAATTGAAGTGATCGCACGGAAATGGCTCTTGACGAAAAAGTTTTCGGAAATAAGAAATTCGCCGATACGTTTTTGTTGATTATATGTTAGCCTAGCTTGTGTCCAAATTTGAGGAAAATCGAACAAATTCCCTTTGAGTTGTAGCTCTTTAAAGTGTCCCCTGCAAGCGAAAAATTAACTTTGAGAAACAGCGCTTAGAAAAACATATCGCTTCATAAACAAACTCCGCCCACAAAAGTTATACCGTCATTTCTCCTTCAATCTTCACTATTTTTCGATAATTTTTTTTTTGGATGAAAGTTCATTCTGCAAACTTTATTTTGACGCCAAAAAAAAATTTTCAATAAATTTTCGATCTGAAGGTACACTGTAACCTTAAGAAAAATGGCTTTGCTTTACGATTTATATCCTTTGTATGTCGCTACCGTGTGTGATTTTGCTGTATTTTCAGAAGTAGTATGGCGAACTGTAACCAATAATAAAGCAACTATACACACAATTCAACTATTTACCTTCTAATTTCGACGGATTGTTAAAAATTAAATCCCTATGATTTTCGGATGTACTCTATTTCTGGTAAAAGGAAAGCGGGTTGGACTTTTCTAAGATAAATGAATTGTCATATGGTTGTGTTTAAATAAAAATAAATCGTTGATCAAAACACTGCCCGGCAAGTCAAAGCACTGCTGAGTAAACAATTATGTCAAACATTATGTGATGGAGTCACGCTCAAATTGCACACATCTCGTGTTGGTCCCGTCCTTGGTCAAAGACCATCCCAATTGTCAACTGTCCAAAAGTTCACAGTCCAGTCGCAGTCCAGTTCATATTCACATTTCGTTCCACAGTCCGCTTCAAGCACTCTATAGTAGGCCAAATGTCAGGTCCATATTTTTTCTCTGATGGGCTCAATACTGTCAGAAAAAATTTAAATAATTTTGTATTTTTTTTTCCGGTTTTTACTGAAATCTTTGAAGCCACCGTATTTTGGAGAATCGGTGATAGAATTTAGAATAAATTAACAATATCAACATGATCAATCAAATAATAGGCCATTTGCACGATGACGTCATATGACTACAACTACCAGAATCCTTCAGTTTTTTGTTTTGTAGTGCAAATTAGGGCTATTGTTATTTAAACCGCACTGGGATTACAAAATTTAAATAAGAAAAGAAAAACGAAATGAATTCTGGTAGTTGTAGTCAAATGACGCCATCGTGCAAATGGCCTATTAACTATGCTAAACAGCCGGCCATAGCGTGATATAAAAATGGACTGGACTGTAAGCTATATTATATGATACCCTGGATTATGGAGTGATTACTGTGTTAACAAGACTGTTGGCTGAGAAATGTGGACCGTAGGCTATAGGCCGTAGGGTATAGGCTGTAGATTGTGGAGCTTGAACCTGGGAGAGAGGAGTCAGTATCCACATATTATGTCCTTGTAAAAAAAAATAGTAAAGGTAGAAGCGGTCGGGTGGGGACTGGGAAAAAACGACCCGGTTGCGAAGCCTAACGGGCTACTTATTATTATTTTTTTCACTAACTTTCGCTCAAAACATCAAAGCTATAGCTTGGCATTGTTGCCTGATTCTAGGTTATTACGATATTTTTTGTTACAATAAGCATTAACCTAGCTCGGATTACGCAAATGCCCTCTATATGGAATCCTAAATGAAATAAACGACTTAAGATTTCGATCGAAAGTAATTTTCACTTTTCCTTCAAAAAGCTAATAATAATGCGATTAAATGTTGTAAAACCTCTTTGCTGTGTTTTTCTCTTTTTTTAGTACTTCTGTGAGGCTCCCGTAAGCCGTTTTAGACGAGTTGCAGCTTACAACGAAAAAGAGACAGAAGAAGACAACAGATGTGGTTAAGTGTCTATAACCCCAGAAAGTTTTTTTCATCAGAATAAATCTTTGTATTGAACTGAGTAAAATTCCGCAAAAATGTTTGCTTTTGCTTAAAACCTCGATTTTTTATGGCCCGTCAAAGTTAGACTTGTTTTCCACACGGCCGAGTGAAGCGGAGACTGGGACTAGTGACGTCATTCCAGGATATTTGTCAACAAAGCTGATCCGGTCCGATCTCAGTCATTCACATGTTGATTTCAGTCAGCCGCGTATTTGTTTCGTACTTGCGAAGAAAAAACCTTTATTGACCTTCACTTAGTTTAATAGTTACGTTTAGTGGATAATAACCTCGAGCAATGTTGGTTTAGACTACAGCTCGGATTCAGAAGCTTCGAGACCGCAAATTACGAGTTGGTGTTCCACAAAGAGAACACCGTCATCGATATATCTTGTATGTTATAAGTCGTTCGACTTTAACAGAAGTCTCTTCTACCATAGGTGTTGCGAGGGGTCTATAGTTTTCTATATCATCAAGTTGGATCTTACACACTGTGATTTTCTCTTGTTTGTTCATATTATGACCGTAGTAGTACCTTTGTCTGCCTTCTAATATTTATTTCAGAGTTATTTTTCAACTCCTCAATCGCTTTGCGATCGTTGTATGGCAGGTTGTTCTTAGGCTTGGTAATCTCTATTTCAGCGAGTTGTAATTTCACCTCTTCTAGGTAGCTTTCTAGTGCAACTGATGGTTCAACTGGCAGATTCTAGTTTGATCTAACACAAAAGGGGTGTTGTGTTCTATCTTCACCATGATAAATGTATTTGGAGACGCGTACGCATTCGTCTTGCGAATTGATTACAATCTTGCATCAGTTGATGCTTTTGTGGTTTTCTCTTGTCACGGGTGTAGGGATAAACTTAAGCCCTTTTGAAAGTAAGTTGATTTGATCAGTTGTGAGTTCTATAGCGGAAAGGTTGTTTTAATGTGTCCTTTGTTCGACTCGTTAGTTTTAATCTGTCGCTTCTGGCGCGCTATATTTTTGCGCGTATTGCGTTTCTTGTTTCGTATTTTCCGTTTCTCTGTATTCTTTTCCCTCTTAATTTTATCTGTACACTCAGATAATAGACAAGGATAGGATGCACTTCATTTATTCTTATTTGTTTTCTCTAAAGTTTCTATAATTTTCTTAATTTATCTATTTGTGCTTGAATGTTGTGGGCTGACATTTGTACATTCCGTGATACATTATCAGTGCTAGCTGTCACATTCTTTTGTTTGTTCTTTCTTTCTTTCTTAGCTCGGTCTCCATTTACATCAGTATTTCTTGATGTACTAGGTTCACTAGATCCAAGACTGAAACATGATTTTCGCTCAAGGTCTCTTAGTTTCACTTTGTTACGCTTCGGTAGTGGAATGTTTTTAATGCTCCAAGTAGTTTACGCTCTGCTTCCTTTCTAATCCTGTTAATGTCGGTCTTGAATTCTGGATCGGGTCTGATCTTTGCCCTCGCATCGTAACGAAGTGTTTTTGGGCAAGAGTTTATATTCTCTATGTGTGTCTATAGTTTGCCGATCGATTTTTCCGATTCCTTTATCCAGCTGTCTATCGACATTTCCAGGGTGATTTTCTCCTAAGAGCGTGGACGCTTTCTAGCTCTTTTGCTGTCGCCGTTGTTTCATTCACTGCTGTGATGTTGTTTTCTATCCTGCGTTTCATGGTAGCGTTTACGCCTTTCTCTGCGCGATGGTTGAGCATTGCTGATTGTTTCTTCCTCAGAACTTGGATAATCTGGGAGCGGTGCATTCAAACCTTCGTCTTTCATCTCGGTGTCGTTTAATTTGTCTGGCTATTCTGTGGCGATTGGTTTGGCACGAGATGGCCATAATGCTGTCGAGTATCTGACATCTCCATAGAAAATCTTTAGTAGAAAATCTCAAGCAAGACTGCTGTTTCGGTTCGACTTTCTACAGTTTCGGTTAAACTCTCCTTTGTTAATTCAGAAAACCGGACAGCGAAGTCCTCATCTGTGAAGTGCTTCGAACACACCGACAAGTACTTAGTGGGCTCCCAATGTGCTCGCTTCGGTTTAACAAAATCGACCCTCTTTTTTCTTCTTTTTCGTTTCTCCGCCTCTTCTTTACCATAAAAAGGTATTGTGTGGAGAGCAATACCTTCTTTTTCATTTGAACCCCCTAACCCCTAACCCTAACCACAACTCTCAGGCATTTTTGTGTTCCTGACCGCAGTGATCCTGGAATGACGTCAGATATTGTGCTAGACCCAGACCTTTTCGAATGATTCTGCGACTCGGTCATGATTTTTATTTTTGTGATTTTCGGAGACTTTGAAAATTCGTCAAAAATCGAGGTTTTAAGCAAAAGCAAAAATTTCTGCGGCATTTTACTCAGTTCAATATAAAGATTTGTTCTAATGGAAAAAACTTTTTGGGGTTATAGACACTTTAAAAAGCCTTCATCCGCGCAATATTTCAGCTTTTCCGAGGGAAAATGGAAATTAATTTCGATCGAATTTCAAATCCATACAATCTCTTACCTGTGATCACTTTAAAACTGAGAATTGGCTAGAATAAAAACGTCAAAGTAATGCAGACATTTTGTTTTACCTGAAGTTTAGTTTGAATTTCCTCCGTGTTGTCAGAACAGATATCACCAAGAAGCCAAGCAATGCTCACATGAAATGATGGATCCTACAAACAAACACAAAAGCGCTAGCAATTAACATACTTACTGCAAACCACCAACAAACAAATTCTATATTAATTCAAAATCGCTGTGTTCAGATCCCTGAAAAATGAATTTTAAATAGTCTATACAAGTACTTCTCATTCCCGAAAATTTGTGTGAAATCCCGCACAATGCAGCAGAAAAGTGTGATGCAATTTGTGCAACTCCAGCCATGCTTACTGTCATTTGAACTTGTGACATGACGATAGCGTATTTTAGTATATACTGAAACAGTGGATTGCATTGTTGGCGCGCTCTGATTGGCTACTGAAACTCGGAATAGCAAGTGCTATTCACCTCCCAGCAATTTGCGCGCGAAAATTGTAATCGTTGACAGGAATAAATGAGTTAAAAAGCATCATTTTTGTTATATTATTTCACTGTTTCAGTATATACTAAAACAACTATTCACGTCAGTGTAGGTGGGTAGTGGTGGAGGCGAAGCGGCGAGGTAAATATCCACCACTACCCACCTCCACTTCGGCGAATAGTTGTTAATTAACCAGGCCTAGCTAACTGGCTGACTGACTGACTCACTAACTGATTGATTGAACGAATGACTGCCGAACCGATCAATGGACTGGCCGATTAACTGATTGACACCACGAATGACTGAAGGAGAGATTGCCTGATGGACGTCGACTGATTAACTAATGCGGCAATTACTGACTGACCAATAAATGTATTGACGGATGAACTAAATGACTGATATGACTGACCAACAGACCAATGGACCAATTGATAAGCTGTAGATGGATTGAATGATTGACTAACAAATTAACTGAATCCAAATCTAAATCTAAATCGAATACTGTATTAAACTCCCGTATGGGATATGTAAATACAGGAGCGTGATCAGCGGTCATATTTATTTCAAGCTCGTTTGAGGGGAGGGGGAGGGGGAGGGGGGGGGGGGGGGGGGGGGGGGGGGGGGGGGGCTAATATACTTTAGTGAACAAAATCCAATCCTATACGTGGGTAAATGTCCATAAACTATATTTTGATTGATCAATAGAGCAGTTTTCAATTAAGTGTGAAAAGTAATTAACAATTTCTTTGGTTTTTCATTGCTACGCTTTGTGATTGGCTAAAAAATCTCGCGCCACTTTCTCGACCAATCAGAAGTAAAACCAAAACCAATCGTGACTTGCTCGCACGCGTTTTCCCGCGCTTGGCGCCGCCGACATGTAATTGCTTCGAGCTCTGATTGGTTCATTGGATTGTTTACGACTGCTGTGATTGGTCAGAGTAATTGCTTTGGTTTTGGTTTTACCACACTCATTTGAAAACTGCTCTAAAGTGCTGTACATTCATGATTACCGTAATTACGATTATTTTCTAGTATCAGTACCGGTAATAATTCCCCCGAAGCTCGCAAGTTCTGCCTGTGAATGTGTGCACGGTAATACAGTCAGGGGTGGGAGGATGACTTGCTCCAAACCGGGGGGGTTTATTTGAGAGGATTTAAAGCTTACCAACAGAAATTCAATTTTGCCTTACCTTGTAGAAAGCTGAGAGAGAAAATTCTTCAAATATACCATCCACCACATTAACAATATCTTGAAACTGAAAACCAAAAGTACTCTTTATGTTAAAAAGAATTTTCTCCTTGGGATAATTTGTTAAAGTGGAGGGCAGAGTTAATGAGTGGTTGGGTGTATAAAAGGCATATGTTTTTTTGCTCATTTTTCTGTTTTGCTTAGATTTTACACGAACCAGAAAAATGGGAAAAGGTTTTCAATGAAGTTAGAGGTCACATGCAAAAAAATATTAGTAAAACCTTAAATAATCACCTTCACCCAAAAGACGTTGCGGTCGTTTGTTTTTGTTTTGAAATGCTCCATTGTTCATACGCGTGATCTGATTGGTTGCACGCATTCAAGCGTGAATTTCGTGTTACACGAAATTCAGCACAGAAAGTGATCACGGCGCGCACAGCATTTTGGGTGAAGGTGGGCCTTTAATAAATGTTACACAATAGAGAACTCAGGGTATGAGGAAGTAGCTGGTTTTGGAAATGGAAAAGTGTGCTTGTAAGCTTTAAAGTTTTGTATTTAATGACATGATTCTAAACGTTTCGTCTCTCCCAGAAGTGTTTTCACAGAGAAATATTTCATGTTTCATTTGTGAAACGGACCTTTCTGATTCAATTATTGATCTCTCACACTATAACTATATTTCATTTTTAGTCAGTGTTATAAAGTTGCCAAGATCTTTGGCTTCAGTCCTCTTTAGACATGTTTATTTGTTTGTTTTCGTGACCGCCAAGCACTCAAGCACCGAATGTCACACATTAGATAAACATGACTTGGGGTACGACATATTAATAGCTGTGACAAAATTATTGCCTACGTGCGGAATGCTCTTTAACACAATTTTTGCTAATAGATATTCTCTATGTCCTCTTATTATCACTATACATGGGAAGAATCGATTGATAAGTGCAATCTGCTATAATGTTTCCTTGTGAATATAATTATAAATTATACAGAAAGGAAAACAATTTTTGTTTTTCTTTCTATTCTTTTTTTTGCGAGCTTACACAAGTTGCTTAAAACACAGAGTAAACAGTGAAATACCGTACACTTGCTCACCTTTTTGAAATCTGACATTATTTTCAAGGCTACAAATGATCTGAGAATGTAAAATAATGCATGTAAATTGCTATGAATTATTATTATGACACTGGGGATTGATCAGAAGTAAAATAATACTCCTGAGTTACCACTTAAAAAGGTCTTTTTTCTCTCTTAGCAATGGATGAAAACATGTGGCATGGCAAGACATTGCATGACATGATCACACCCCAGGGGGTAGCCGCGATTTAATCTGATAGGGACGTGCAAAGGATTTTCGGGGATTTAGAAATTTTGTCAAGTATATTTTTGGGTACTTTGATTTTAGTAGGGTAAAGGTAAAAAAAAATGTTGTCGTACTTTGCTACGGATATGCCAGTTGTTGTTAATGTGGATTTTTATATATTTAATGATCGGCTCACATTGCATTACATCTGTTCTTGAAATGGATTACAACTTAACCCACGGACGTACAAGGGGGGAAGGGGATGCCACCCCCCCTTTAGGTTTTTATCGGATTATTTCAAGAGCATTTATTGTTGGCACATGCCGTCTGCAGTAGCTGTTCGTTTATCCTTTTGACACATTTTGGTAAAGTTTGGCGACAACCAGTTACTATGGTAACAAGATATGACATCATAAGTAGCATGAGGTCAAGCCATTTTTGAATGAAAATGCGTGTTTTTCACCTTTTTTCGGTGAAAAAACATATAAAATGCTACCAAAAGCAGCAAAATGTTTAATTGTATCATATTTTGCAACTCTAACAAAAAATATTTGCAATTTCCGCATTTTCCCGATAAAGTTGAATTTTTAGTTAAATCCAAGATGGCGGCCATATTGTCGGCCATTTTGGACAACGTCAATGACCCCCAGCAGCGCTATAACCCATAATATTTACCTTATCTTGTAGAGCACATCACAGGCTATCTATTAGATGTAAAATATTTTCGAAATATTGTAACACCGCAAAAACCCAAGGGGGGGGGGGGGGGGGCATGGTGGGGGTATAAGTTTGCGCAGGAGCATATTCTCCTGGTTTGCGTGTACATCCGAGGGTTAAATATTAACCAGCTACACAATAGTCCGAGACCAAGTCCAAAATACCCCTGTCAATATGGTATTAATGCAACATGCAGCCCTCTCAAAATGTGTCACAGTAGCAGGCAACATAGACTGAGTAGCAGGCAGGAAGGACCAAGTCCAAAGAACTAAGCGGAAAATAATCGGCTCTAGAATTTTGAGTGGGCTGAACATGGTTTATTTCACTGCATCGTCATTGTCCATCCCAGTTATACAGTTCAATATGTACTGTTGTTCAGTATATTCTGGATATTTTTAAAGTTTGAAAATTCAGCATGGGATGTTTTTGGGTTAAACTTTAGTTCAGGGTATTTTTTTATTCATGTCAAACCCTAGGGATTTTGGGGTTTTCATTTATTTTAATCCAGAGTACCCCCCCCCCCCCCCCCCCCCCCCCATCAATGGGGATCAAACCAAATCTGAATATTACAGGTCATTATCATTTTACCCTGTACTCATTGTCATAGTATTGCCATGTTGCATTTTTACGTTACGTAACAAGCTATTTTGAGCGCCAAATAACATTTCCATATATGGGTTTTGGGTTTCTTGTAATCACTCGAGCACAAGGTTATTAAAGTGAATAATGAAAATTATGAGCTGTCCCTGACATCGATTTTACATCATGGTGTCAAGAGCGGGATAAATGAGAAGATTATCGATTACCATGTTTATCGACAAACAACATTGAAAGAGGAGTTATTACGAGTACTGTTTCGCAGTCGATCGTTAACATGGCTGGCCGATTCCAAACACCTTCTATGGACTGGACTAGTCCAGGGGATGTACATTAATGATTTAAGATTTTTAAACAAAAACGTAAGCTCATTTTCGATGGACCGCTCGAAAAAGTCGAAGAGCCAAAGAAAGTGAGGCTGCTGTTACTTTAGGTCGGCGACAAAGGACTTGAAATCTACAACACAGCGACGCGGCACAGCAAAGGCAATGAACTTAAATTAGAACCGGACCTGATGGATGGATGGATGGATAACCTTTATTTTAACACGATAAAATTGTAAGCTACAGAGCTTGTGGGATCGTGTGCAAAATAAATAGTAAAGTAATACAATATAATAATAAGTAATAGTAAAAAATTATAAATGCTGCTAGTATAAAAATTAAACTTACTCATCCTATAATAAATCTGGTGTATATACAAATATTTCTATGCTAAACAACGACGGCCCTTGAATACTACACTAAGCTGCAAAGTAATCAGATCCGAGTAAGATATCAGTTGCAATGTCTCAGACAAGGAGACATGCTGTTAGAAGAGTTTGTCACCACAGCTTGTCTCTTAATCGAAGACAGCAGGTACAACTCGGCGGTAAAAGAAGGGATCTATCTATCTAGAGGCTGACAACTATGCTGATGATACTTATGATGAGGAAGAAAAAGCAAGTGACACTGAGCCAGTCAACATGTTTCTGGGTACCGTCACTTCGACAGAACCCCCTGACCATTCGATACACAGCATACATGGCCATCCAGCCAAGATCTATGCAGCAGTCAAGATCAATGAAACCCACAACATCAAGCTGAAAGTGGACAGTGGAGCAGACGCATTCATAATCACAACAACACATCTCCAATACTTTCCATTTCCAATCAAGATTCTTCCAATCAACAACACTTCACGAGGCTATGGTGGCTCTAAGATTTAAAACAACGGAGCCACGGTTCTTAAGGTATCCTTCAAGGACAAGTCCATCCATGCAAAGTTCAACATAGTAGAAGCCCATGAAAGCCCATCTATGCTGGGGCGCCATGAATGCCAGGAACTTGGAATAACTACAGCAAAAATAGATGAGGTCAATACCAGTTCTCCTCCCAGCATCCAGTCTGACCACACCGCCAAGACATCAGCCTCTGCAAAAGAAGGCCAGTTACTAAAGTCTACCGTCCTAAAGGAGGAGCAGGACTGCTTCGATAAACTGGGCCGATTTCCAGGCTAGCAGATTATAAGGCAGAACTTGACAAAATGATCGCAGACGATGCCATCACTGCAGTAAATGAGCCAACCGACTGGGTGAACTTGATCGTGTACAACATCAAAGAAACTCCCGATGGCCAAAGAAAGTCACACTTTTCCATGACCCGAAAGATTTAAACTTTAAAATTTACACCCGGAACATCGACGAGCTAGTGCCATTGTTACATGGCAAGAAACTATTTTCTGTTGTAGACACCAAGAAAGGGTACTGGCATGGGGAACTAGACTATGAATCCAGCTTTCTGTGCACATTCAACACACCCTTCGGGAGATACAGATTCAAGAGGCTACCATTTGGAGTTATCCTTTTTCAGGACATCTTCCAGCGCAAACTTGACGAAGCCTACAAAGGCTTCCCTAATGTAACTGGAATTGCAGATGACATATGATCTGTGGATCAATGGAACAAGAACATGATCAAGCTTTCATTGAGATGCTCAACGCTACCCGCAAGCACAACGTCAGCTTAAACTCTGACAAGCTCCAATTTAAGCAAATGGAGGTCAATTCTATGGGCATACCCTTACTGAGAAGGGGTTTCAACCAACCGCAGACGAAGACGAAGACCAGCAACATGAAGAGCCCATCAAAGCATACTGGGCTAGTGACCTACCTGAACCAATTTTCTACAAAGTTAGCCAGCAAGACAGCGCCACTGAGGGAACTGACACGCCGGGGAACTCCATCCCTGTTGCTGACGCCCTGTCACATGTGTGCATCAAGAAGAGAACATCAAATACTGATTGTGCTGACCACCCACCTGAAGACATCATCCACTTCATATCCAGCCATATTTGATTTCGACGGGAAGAAGTACCTGATGATTGTTGACTACTATTCCAGATTCCCCGTAATTAGACTGCTCAGCGACATGACTGCCAACACTATATGCAACCACTTCACAAGTGTTCTAGCTGAGTATGGCTTACCATCCATGATCATATCTGATTTTGGTCCACAGATTGTTAGTAAGAGATTCTGAACAAAATATGAACAAAGTGGAATTACAATGTCCTTCAGTTCCGCTTACCACCATCAAACAAATGGCTTAGCGGAAAGAACTATCGGAACCTGCAAGTCGCTCCTAAAGAAAGCACCGGAAACCCATGATGCCCCTACACAGCTCTATGGAGATACCGCACTACACCACTGGACAACCAGATGCCATCTCCATACCAGATGCTGTTTGGGTGCAAGCCCCAAACCATGCTGTCCAGCACCAGAAGCATCCTTTAAGACGACACCCACCAAAAGGCTAACCAGCCACGTCACGTAAAGCAAGCCCAGTACTATGGAAGGAAAGCCAGTAGCGACAGGAGAACCCTGAACAATATGGAGCCAGTCTGTAAGAAACACTTTAAAGAACATATGGGAGCCAGCCATTTTGTTGAACCGACCACAACGCATTCAAAGCCATGGGACCTACTTATAGACAACCATGGTATTGTGCTACAGAAAACAACGGAGCACCTGAAAACTACTGATATTCCACCTGTAGCTGGCAGTGACTCCCCCACCTTCAACTACAGTAGTCCTGGCGCCCAGTGTGACAGATCAGCCTACACCTTCGCCCAGTCCAACCAATTCAAGTCTCACTCACCAGTCACGTCCAGCTCCAAGGACAACACTTCATTATTGTTTCAGCCAGGTCTAACAAAACCGCTCCAGCCTGGCAGCCCAAGAGCCCGCCAAACCCCGAACATCACAAAGTTGTTGCTAAGGAGCAACAAACATACCAGCCAAAGAGTCAGATTATAAGGACAGGGCATATTACTCGAGTACCATACAAGTTTAAAGACTGAGCAAAACCAGTTGTGTGGAACTAACTTCTCATTTTATTAAGTTCTACTAATTTATACTAATTTATCCGTACAGTTATTTATTTATTCATTTTATTTTATTTTATTTTATACGTGTATATTTGTTCTGTAATCCTTACTTCTATTTAACATGCGTACATAAAAATTTAGTTAATTTAAGTAGTAAAGCCACTTTTCTGACTCGCGTGTATATTATTTTTAATTCTGAATAAATAATGGTCACCCAACTAGTTTAGCTTTTTAGTTATTTTGGGTAACCAGTTACTGTATCTATTTTTAATTTATATATTATGTATACAGCTCTGTAATTTAATTTAATTTAATTTACAGTACAAATAAACGTTGTTGTGTTGTTAGGAACACTCTATTGAGTAGCAGTGACAATAAGTGACTATTGGGACTCAACCGTAAATGAGCCACTTTGAAGTTCTTGTTTGTTTAAGGAAAAGTTTTTAGTTTGCATGTTCACTATAGTTCATTACCTTGTTTTCTCATCATTAGTGTAAAGTTCAGGACACTGCAGGACAGACAAAAATCTGAAAAGGAGATGAGCATAATTATTAAACAATAAACATGCTACAAATACTACATTGTACATGTATGTAAGAATCTTCATGTACCAAATTGTAATACATGCACAGTTGTGTCAGGTGACAAGTTATAAATCATAATTCCGTCAAGCATTTCTACAATAATTATTGTCTCCAGTCTTGTTTGTGTTTAACCAAAGTGAGAGCTGATATATTGTACATGCATTCTTTATTGCATGTACAGTCAAACCTGTGTTAATGCTCTCGTGTCCCCCTAATACAGGATGTCCGCTTAAAACAGACAATCCCATAGAAAACATCATCATTGATATGCCAAATATAATTCTGATGAAAATTGCAAGTTATCGTTAACTTTAACAGTGGGTTTCTGTTTATTCCTTTTCTTGAAAGTGAAAAACTGATCAAATTATTTATATGTTGAAAGATCATATTTAGCACAACCAGCAGGTCAAGAACTTAAAGGGGCAGAGCCTACATTAATTTGAACAGGTTCATTATCACTTTAGTTTCTGCAGCTTCATTTGTTTGGAGCAAGTTATTAACTTCGCAGTTTGATGACAACGAGAAATTCTCCTATTCATGGTAACGAGAATAGTCCAACAACAACTCAACCAATGAATAAGGTTAAATACTGGCTCCTCTTTGTCTGACTGATTTCATTCTTCTGTTCAGCATGCTCTTTCTTTTGCTCTCCAATTGGGACAAACTGGTCGAACAGACCAGAAAAATATGATTTTGTCTTCATTGGCTTGACTTACAAATGTTCATTTAATACAGGTTTTTAACAATGGTAACGACCATTTCAGTCAACTTTTTGTTGTCTGCGTCCGCTTAATATACAGGTGTCTGTGGATCGGACCAGATCAACTCGGACTCCGTCCGGGTTGGATAAACTCGGACTAGGCAAAAATTTAAAACCATCAACTCTGATCAACTTGGACCAGGTAAAATAAAAAAAAATCTACTCGGACCAACTCAGACTGGGCTAAAATAATGATCACAGCATGTATTAAACTCATACCCCAACGCCATTTTGTTTCTAGTTCCAGGTCCTCCCGGATCAGTAAACAAACTTGTGTCCAGGCTTCCTTCATGTCCTTGTCTTTGCACAATTTGAAGGATTTTTTTTAACAAAGGAAAAATTTTGTGCTAACCCTTGCCTTATGACACCACAGGCAATCCCATTGACGTCCTACCGGGCATCATTTGTTACAAAACTATGCAAAGCTATGCAACAAAAAAAACACTGCACATTCAACCATAAGATGTGGAAAAAAAAACTCTTTTGGAAGGAAAATTTAGATTTTACCTTCATCTGCACTTAAATCTGCATTATGAAATCCCGGGGGGGGGGGACTCCCATATAAAAATGACGGGGGTGCTTGTCGGAAATTTTCGAAAAACACCCTAAAAGGTACCAGAATCTCGTTTGATGGGCGTGGCTCAAAAAATTTTTTACCCCTAAGAGGTACCAATTCTTAAACAACACATGTCGTATTCTGTCATATTTTTCGGCTCATACCCTAAAAGGTACCGCGATAATTCTAACGGTGGTCATTTTAGATTTTAGTACCCTAAGCGGTACCAATCTACAAATTTTGACCCCTAAAAGGTACGACGAGCACCCCCGTCATTTTTATATGGGAGTCCCCCCCCCCCGGGTATGAAACATGGCTGCCAAACAAAAAAAAACATTAGTACTGGTTGACTCGTTAATTTTAGCCTAGTCTGAGTTGATCAGAGTTTATCTGACCCAGACTGAGTCCGAGTTTATCCGACCCAGACTAAGTTCGATCCGGTCTGAGTAATCCGGTCCGACTTTTGTACCTGCCTAATATGTATTTAATTCTTTATTTTCGGGTCATTCACTCAATTAGCTCTTGCTATGTGGATGGTTCAAACTCTGTATACACAAATTTTACATGTATTTTTCCCTTTATGTTATCTGATACCTATAATTCAGCTTGTATTTCTTAATCATTTTTTGTAAATACGTATGCGTGAGTTGAAAATAAAAATGTGTGTGCGAGTGTGTGAAAATAGCATCTGTAAATTAGTTTTGTTACAACGATTTGTTACTTAATTTAAGAACATAAATTTTTTGTCTGTTAATTAATATTTGCTTTTTTGTTTTGTCTTAACTAAGAATGCAGTTAATGGAATATTTTAATTTTGTTGTTGAAATTATTTTTATGATAAAAATCAGTTATGTACATGTAAATACCCAATAGCCCTTATGCATGTTTACGTCAGACTAGCTAATTTCACCCCCAAGCCTCGCTTTCGAAGTGGAAATCTGAGACAATCTCATCAATGTATTCTCAAAGGAGCAAAGTTGAAAAGAATATCCATTCAAAAACAGCGTGAACTTGTCAAAGGATTGCAAGGAATTTCGTACAAACGAGGCTTGGTGGTGAATTTTGGGCTGGTAACGTCATCATGCATAAGGCCTATTGAAATAAATGCTGGACCTCAAAAAAATGCCAATACCTCGAATAAACGCTGGAGGCATTGTATTTAAAAATCATTATTTTTTACCCTTGAGGGTTTATTTGAACCTGGCATTTACTCAGGGCCAGAGTTTAATTGAGTAGGTGACACCATCCACTGGATAAATACCTGTCTAGTGGATACATGGTAACACCAATTGTGTTATTCATCAAACAGAGATTTATCCAGTGGATAAAGAGCTATCTACCTTTTTACTCGTGCCGGTACAGCAATGAGTTAAGCTTTGCCCTCCATTTTTCTTTTTTTCTCTCCATGTTTTCATATCTACTTTTGTGCATTGTGTTAGATTTGGGTACGAGAATCGCATGCACTGCAAGAAAATTGTAAGCCCACGATACTTGGGATTTGGCGTGATCAGCGTCATTTGTAAGCTAAGCGAAACAAATTTGGGTTTTATTTGCCTGTTGCTGTTTTATGTAAGTATTAGCCCGCAAGTAACATACATTACCGGCAGGAGTATAGGATATGCATGGCCTCTTGTTGACAACTGGGGCCTGTGCTGCAGTTGGCTACATACAGTGTTTAAGCTATCATTTACTTGGGTTACCTCTGCATGGTGCTGAGACCATTCCTAAGCTGCTCTACAATTGGTTCAATCCAGTAATGTCTGATGGGAACTGTTCTAGACACACTCATGTGTAACTCATCACATGGCAGCATGTTCACATCACATGACAGGGTGGCTGACAGACTTTCAACTACTGATGCCACAAGACTCTCAAAATGTACATTGGCCTTGACTGTCACAACAAAAGACTAAGTATGGTTAATCACAGTGAACTACAGCAGCATTTCTTAATGGACAATCAAGCTT
>JAJLRJ010000002.1:40237092-40387092 GCA_024195265.1 Dendrophyllia cribrosa | reverse complement strand
ACCCCCCCCCCCCCCCCCCCCCCCTCCCCGCCGACAAATATAAAATTGTCCATCCCTTTGCAGGCTACAATTATTTCAGGTCTATATTTTTCTCTGATCGGCTCTGTACTGTTAGCAAAAACATAAGTTTAGAACTTTGTATATTTTTTTCGCTTTAAAATCCTTGAAACCACCTACTACAAGGAATCAGGATTGTTTAAACACAGGTATTTTGGAGAATCGGTGATAGGATTTCAAATAGATTAACAATATCAACATGATCGATCAAATAATTAACAGCCGACCATAGCGTGACATAAATTTGAGATGTTTGGAATTTCAACGTGACTCCATGGCGTAATGCTTGAGAATTGTTTACTCAGCAGTTGACTTGCTGGGACGTGTTTTTCGATCTAAACTCAACAGTTTGACAATTGATTTGGTTAGAAAAGTTCCACCCGCTTTCCTTTTACCAGAAATAGAACACATCCTGAAATCACAGCGATTTAATGTTTAACAATTCCGTCGAAATTAGAACGGTAAATATTTCAATTGTAAATTGTCTTTTAGATGACATCACTGATTTCTGAAAACCGGAAGTAAACTAGGTACAGTGTTGGCCGCAGCAAAAACGATTCCCGGGGCAGGTGACAGGACAGAAAAAAAAAAGAGGGTATTTTAAGAACTGACTCGTCGGGGAGCGACGAGCCAGTTTATAAGAAAACATCTTTAATTTAGCGTTAGCATCTTACAAATCTGTATGTGTATACTACTGGTATGTCTTTTAAACATGCTTCATGTATTCATGAGATAAAAAAGGCCCTAAAAATCGGTGAATCATTAAGGACAAAAATCAATACATGTATCTAAGACTGTTGAAAAGTATAACTCATGGTTCACAATTTAATTGACTGGTAAGAAATAAAAATGATTCAGTTTACCTTCTTTAAACATGTCAAGTACTCCTTTAGGCAGTGGTAATATTCCCCTATTTGACAAAATAAAATTTAAAATGATTGCAATTGCCCAAAAATTAAAGGGCTACCTGAAAGTAGCATCTACCGAAAGTTGTTTTTTTCTGAATTGTTTCAAAGCTGACACTACCTTGTGATACTCTAGGTAGTTAGTCTTTATATTGCAATTGTACTCAGTGGTAAAAGTATTGTTAGAGTAGCTTATGAAATTGTGCTCTGCATTGAGTTAGTCCTTAATTTCCTTCACTCCTGCATTAAACCACGATTTATAGAAGAACGCGCTAAGTGCTAAGCCTCACAGTGGTCTATTTTCGATTCTCATAAAGGAGTTATGCCAGGTCTTGGTGGAAATTAAGTCTAGGTTCTTGTCCCTGTGATTTAAAGTGCTTCAATATGCTGCAATCGCAATCAGGAATAGGTCTGTCAGATTGAGCAGTGGAACATCTTGCCGTTTGAAAACAACAAAATTCTTATTTCTTCGACAACGACCTTATTTTTTGAGTTTAAAGCACACTTGTGGGAAAAACAAGGCATTTTGCACCTGCGAGCACTTGATAATCATTGATAACCGCATGCTTCTGACGTTTTTCATCCCTGCCATATTGAGTTGGTGTCCTGCAGTTGCCTAGCAACAAAACCACAACAAAGCTCCAGTGTGGCGAGCGACTGGGAACGACTGGGAATGTCTCAACTTCAAATGTCTGGGCCATTGTGGCCAAGCAACCCAGCCTCTCCAGTTAAACCAGAAATTCCATCTCTCCCTCGCCAGTCAATAAAATTTTACGGTGCACCTTTTCCCCCCGAGGTTCTGCAAGACACGTATTTCTAGTACCCAGCGAAACCAATCAATGAAAATCAATCATTGATTGCCAATCAATACAATCAATAATAATCAATAATAATCCATTGATTGATATTGATTTGTTCAACCAATCAATAACTGATAGTGCAATGTAAAAACCCGTGATTCTAAGCATTTGAGATCAGATTTGGCGACCGTTTCCTTGATTACCCAGTGGCCTCAATGGAAGATGCCAAAGCAATATTAGAGATAGCAACAGGCCTTAATAACGCCCCGCCATTTTGTATAAAAACAAAAGATTTACGCGCTAAACCTCGCAATGAAAAAGTTGAAAACGAGGTTAGGCAAGCAAAAACAAAGCACTTTATTCTCCGGGGAGTCAACATCGCCGCTGCGTGATAAAGGCCTATTGCCATATTCTGTGTCGTAAAAGGATACCACCAGCATCCTTTTCATGTAAACGAAAGAGAAATGTTTTCCGTTAATAAGACGAGGGGAGAACGCGGAAATGCATTCAAAGTTCTGAATGATTGGGGGCAGCTTGGCCACCTTCAATTCGAGCTTGTTAGCCCTCTCTGGCCTCTTCAGACAGATATCTCCATGTAAGAAAATCAGGAAGTAAAATAGCCTTAGAAAATTAATAATTGAGGAAAATTAAGGAAATTCTTATTTCTGTCTTCTGTTCTCATTCTCTGTTTTAAACCCGATACCAATCAATTTTAAAAATTGGTATTGATTATTATTGAATGTTATTGATTATTATTGATTATATTTATTGGTACCGCCGGGTAATAGTATCATTGTGGGTGATTGTGAGTTTCACGCTCGTGACAACTAAAAATATGGTTTAGAATGAATATAAGTCTTACGTGATGTGGAAAATATGATATTAATTCGTTTACTATTTATTACAAGTTTGTTAAAAATAATAGACCACAGACGATATTAAACTTACTTACTTAGACACGTTTACAGTATGTTGCCCTAATTCCGGACAGCCCTTATTCCGGACACTTTCGGATTAGAGCTTCGTCATTCTCCTCAAATTATAAATAAAATTCGAACAATAATTTCCGATTATTTATTGATTACTTTTCTATCGTTTACTCCTTTTATGGCTTTCCTGGCTTAGTCTAAGGCAGGAAATTCAAGATCTTTTCAAGGTAGGTCACACTTTCTTCGTCGTAAAATTGCATTTTTAGCGCGCATCGAATTACATCGTTTTATATTTGTAGTGTTTTTTCGCAGAAGACACAAAATAAATTATTAATTTTGGGAATAATTCAGGCTAAAAGGACTACGGTTTCTTCCTGTCATGTAATAGCAAGTTAACTGTTTCATATTTTCGAGCGAGACTGCGACAAAAAATTGTTAAATTTTCGTCATGTGTGCCTAATTCCGGACAAAATATAACTTAACCAGTTATTATTGTATGAAAGGGAGTTTGGAAATTCGAATTTGTTTTTTAATCTATGTTATATATGAAAGCTTAGCGATAAGTCAAACTTAACTTTCAATAACCATCATTTGAACGGCGGAAAGCGTATTGAAGATATCTATGCAATTTTCTGATTTGTTTGTTACTGTTTCTACCCAATTTTCTACGCCGTCGAACGTCCTCGTTAAACTGGGGAAAGCAACAATTCAGTTTGAAAAATTGAATATTTCGCATATGTATTATCTCTTATATATTTTTTCTCATTACGGAGAAGAATAATGCCAAGAAAACGAAGAAAACAATCATATTGCGATCGTCCGGAATTAGGGCAACCTGTCCGGAATAAGGGCACTCAACTTGACTCGTATTTTCGCATATAACGACGAAAATAAAGCAGTTCAGTCGATGACACTTCAGCACAAGATAACGTATAGTAGAAGTTATGTGGTGAGAAAGTTTCAGCTCGCTTCTGTTATTACAAGGTAAGAAATGGCGAAAAAAACAAAAAGTGACCGGAATTAGGGCAACATAAGCTTACTGTACCTGTTATTGTCCTTGTTGTTATCGCCATCTTGTTTACGCTGGTTTGTTTTACTTCTCGCGCATTGAACGGTATTGTGTTGGTCCTCCTTTAACTCCTCATCTTCATCGCTAGAGTTTTCGGAATCATCAGAGCCGTATGATGACAATAGCTGTGACAAACCATCCTGCTTGGACATGCTCTTTCCTCAAATTATGCCGCCATTAGCGCTGCCGCCATTTTAAAAAGCCTTATTCCCAAGTCGCTGCAGATCCGCTGCCACGCTTGAACGCGGGGAACTGGGAAAGGGGTGCGGGATTTTCTTCCGCTGAGAAATGGATTGTATCAGGAGCCGCTCCTGATTGTATCAAGAGATTATAATTGTCCAGGAGGTAATAAGCTCCTGAATTGTCCAGGAGCTTATTACCCCTGAATTGTCCAATTATTTTCTCTTGATTGTATAGAGAATTCAAGTTAAATGGGTGTTTCTTGGTGTTGCGGAAGCCACTGTTGGTTAGCTATTGTGATGTGGTGTGGGTATTGTTTACTTTCTTTTGAATCTTTTGTTTTACATCATTTGGTGATCGCAACACCAAGAAACTGCCAGTTAAATTGTGTCTCCGGGGAAAGTAATATTTCCCTTTCTCTTGTTTTCATATTTCACTTAACGTGAAAGCAATCTTAAAATTTTTTCTCCCTCCTCCCCCTCACTAGCCTGCGCGCAGACGGTTCCGATTTCCTTGCTCCCCGCGGAAAACGGACTACGGGGCCGGAGAGTAAGGAAATCGGATACGTCTGCGCGCAGGTTACCCGCTCACACGTCTCCGCGATTTGCAATATATAATCAACCTTTGCTGTTTATACGAATATGTTTTTTATATACACATTATCAAATTCATTATTTTACGGTTACAACAGGGCCAGCATTCGTTAATTCCTGGTAACCAAGCGTTTTTTATAGAACCCGAGGCGCGGGCGCTAAGCACACGGTGTTACTACTGGGTGGGAAGAGGTTCGGCCGTTGCTAGAAGATATAGGCTATTAGCCAATCGCTGGACCGAAAAGACAATGGAAAGCATGCTAGTTATGAAACAAAAAGACGACTCTCCTCTCCCCACTGGGATGATTGCGATGAAAATGTCACCGGAAGATGTTTCTTTCCTATTTTTAAAGCCGGGACAGAATTAAAAAATCCGCCGGGCTTCTACTGCATCTAGGCCTGTTGTCTAGTTTTCTTTGCCGCTTTCCGGCTCTTTCATCAACGCTGAAACACTGTCAAAATCGCAATCAAAATCGTTTCTGACACCGCTTTCTATGCCAAAGTTGATAAAGATCTCACTTCTACCAACCAAAAAATTGTCAAAGAAACTATCCAAGACCTTATTACTAAACAACAATTACTAGTTATCGCCAACAATCTCATCATCATTACTCCAAGAACCTCGCGCGTTTATTTCAGGACGAAAATCCATAAACCAAACAATCCGGGCCGACCAATTGTTTCCGCTTGTAGCTGTCCTACCGAACTAATTTCTAGCTATTTAGACAAAATCATGGCCCCCATTGTCAAATCACTACCCTCGTATATTAAGGACACCAATCACGCACTCGAAATTTTCCGTGATTTCAGTTTTCCCAGCGAAAACGAATTAATTTTCACTAAGGACATTATCTCTTTATATACCGTCATCCCCGATGACGAAACACTTCAAGCACTAAAATATTTTTTCGACCAGCGCTCCATTCAAAACCCAAACTCAGAAACACTGCTCCTCTTAGCCGAATTAGTTTTGACACTTAACTGTTTTTCATTTTCCCAAAACTACTACAAACAAGTAAATGGAGTCGCCGCTGATTTCCCTTTCGTAAACGGTCGATGCCATTTTTAACGGTCGATGCCATTATTAGCAAACGGTCGATGCCATTTTTAACGGTCGATGCCATCATTAGCATTCATTAGTAACCAAGCCGTTTTGTAATGGTCGATGCTATTTCTCTCTAGTTAATTCCTGGATTGGGACGAAAATAGGCTATCATTATTAGATCAAATTGGGCCAAGGTAAAGCGATTATTAGATCTACGCTAGATTCACGGTTAGGTAAGATTTAGGGTTAGGGTGACCCGTTATTGATATATATTAAGAAAAGCACCTTTTATAATTAAATTTTTCTTGGGTTTGCCGGATCAACCCAGTGGTCTAGTGGTAAGAGAGAGATGTTAGCATGCAGAGGTTCCGGGTTCGATTCCAGGTAATTATATTCCATTTTTCTTTTTCTGATAGAAAAAATAATTCTAAAATTGGTGAAAATTTTTCTAAGTGTCGCTGAAATGGCAACGACCGTTTACGAAAGGGAAATGCGCGGAGTCGCCATGGGCGCCAAAATGGGACCAAGCATTGCTAACCTTTTTGTGGGCTACGTCGAAAACAAATTTTTCAATCAGTACCACGGAACCAAACCCGAACTCTACGGCCGCTACATCGATGACTGCATTGGCGCTACCTCTTCCAGTATAGAGGAACTTAATCAATTCATAACGTCTGTCAATACTTTTCATCCGGCTCTAAAATATACCTGGGAAATTTTCGAAACCTCTGTCGCTTTTCCTGACATCAATATTTCAATCAACGGCAACAGTTTATCCACAAGTGTGCACTACAAACCTACAGATACCCACAGTTATCTGTTACATTCATCCTCACATCCATCGCACGTTAAAAACGCCATTCCGTATTCTCAATTTCTCAGACTTCGACGTCTATGTAGTGATGACTCTGATTTTTCCCCGGGATTTTTCCAACAAATCAGAAGAAATGTGCCAGTTTTTTAAGAAACGTGGGTACCCTGACTCTGTTGTTAATACGGGCCAACAACGTACGTGACAAAAACATAGGCAACTTTCTAGTTACGAGCACACTGAAATCTGACGATGGACAGGGAACTTTTAAATGCGCACGCACACGATGCAACACTCCCGACCGTTTTCGTGAACATCTCCGAGACGTTGAAAAAAAAGACAAAGACGCATCCAAACCAGTCGCGCGTCATTTCAATCTTACTAACCATTCTAAACAACATATGACAATCTGCGGCCTTTCCCTACATCAGGGTAACACAGAAAGCCGTAAAAACTTAGAATAAAAAATCATCTTTCAAATCGGCACTCTCACGGAATCAACGAACGCTTTTCATTAACTAATTTACATTTGTTTTTCACGTCACCAAATTTCCACCAATAGCGTAGCTCCACCGCTTACTTTATAAAACCACAGACTACCCACAATCCCTTGATTCACTCCGACGAAGGGCTAGCACTCGAAACGTCAGCTTTCTCGCATCTTTTTATGGTGGCTAATTTACCTTATCGACTCAGTCGATAAAACCAAATTCTTGTGCTTCACCACCACCGACGCAGCACCGCAGTTTCTCTAGAAACTAACCCCATTCACAAGTAAATAAGCTTGACAACGGACTTTGCAGTTTTCACTCAAGTTACAATACAACAAATGAGAGCAAATTATCCAACTTCTACATAGAGTAATGACATTTTCTATTTTTTCGTGTAGTTCTTGTTTGTTTATTATGGAACTTTTAAATTCCCTAATAAACAAACAACAAGCAAGCAACCACGACTGCGACGACAGCGAGAACAAAACAAAAGGTTTAATATAAGTGAAAACAATGCCTCTGCATGTTGCGTTTTACATTTTGTATATTTCCTTCCCGTTACCTGCAAAACAACAACGTCAAATGTTATTAAAATTATAGGTTTTGTGGAGAAAGTGAACATACGACGGTTAATTTTCCTTCCTCTATTTAAAGTTAAAAGCCCTTGTACAAATTCAGCTCCTGCAATTCATTGGAACGCAGTTTAAAATAGCGCGAATTCTTTTTTGAAGTGACGTTTTCCTATCGTGTGTTTAGTGTATGAGATGAAACTATGGAAATTTGAAAGCGTTTCTCGTTTTAATTTTGGAGGTTCGATTTTCTATAGGAAACCATAGTTTTTTGACTGAGTCCTTGATATTGTAGTTTTAGCACTTTTGTACGTATTTCAAAAACCGCGAGATTGATTTTTTTTAACTTTTATGGTCGTTTCTTTATAATATGAACAACATTGTCTCATCTCATCTCAGTTTCATCTTGGTTGAAACATTGCAACATGGTCAAATAAAATAATAAAGTTCACCTAAAACGCGATTGAGACTTTGTGCTTTGATTGCACGGTTGAAGGCGCACAGAGACGCGTTAATTAATTAATTAATTAATTCTCAACACGCAGAATTAATTAAAGCGTCTTTGTGCGACTTCAACCGTGCAATCAAAGCACAAAGTCTCAATCGCGCTTTAGATGAACTTAATCATTTTATTTGACCATGTTGCAATGTTTCAATCAAGATGAAACTTGTTCATATTATAAAGAAACGACCATAAAAGTTAAAAAAAAATCTATCTCGTGGTTTTTGAAATATGTCGAAAAACGCTGAAACTACAATATCAAGGACTCAGTAAAAAAACTATGGTTTCCTATAGAAAATCGAATCTCCAAAACTAAAACGAGAAACGCTTTCAAACTTTCATAGTTTTATCTCATACACTAAACACACATTTTGGCGTAAATTTGAGATTGAGAAATTAAACTTTTATAAGCTCAATTGAGGAACTTATGGATGCGCTCATACGCATGCAAAAACACAAGTTCGAAACGTTTTTTCCGATTTACTAAAATCAGCTTGACAAAAGTTTCTAGTTTTTAGATATTTTGTTTGTCATATGCCATAGTTCATTGTAATAGTTTTGATTTTTCTAGATGCCATCGCAATCGTTCGGAATTTAGGCCCAAGTGATTTCAATGTTTCACGTTTATCTCCGCAATTTTAAATGTAATTTAAAAAATTGTTAAACTCTTACAAACTTCAAATTAAGTACAATATTTTGTGTAAGTTTCATACTAATTCAATAAAGGAAAGTTAGTTTAACGGCCGCTCAAACATGTTCGCTGCGGCTGCACGGAAACTGGAGGGAAACACCTTAAACTCCCTAAAATATTTTTTTGAAAATTAAAACCACCACTTCGCTTCCCACAGAACCCCCCGGACAACTTCGTTTCCAGGTGTCTCGCGCCAACTTAGTTCCAATTTAGTTCCAATATAGACCCCCAGGGCTGCCCACCTTTTGCTTCCACATATAGAGATGGGCACAGATGCGTCTTAAGGACGCTCGCGCTAATTGTTTATGCGCATCCTTACTGCGCACGCAATAGGCCATTTCCGAGTTGCCTTTAGCCTCTCTATCAAAGCGAGGCTAGGTGCGAAACCTTTCATATGAAAATGAGTTTTCATTTGCATGTGAATGAAAACTCATTTTCATATGAAAGGTTGTGCACCTAGCCTCGCTTTGACAACGAGGCGTAACGTAACTCGGAAATGGCCTATTCATGTCGTAACGCCATGCTACGTCATGCACGAGCACGCGCAAGAGAAGAAATCTAAGCACATAAAAAGGACTGGTAGCCGTTGCGTCAACTTTACTTAGATTTAACTCGCTTGGATGGTCAGTGACCCCCAATTTTTTTTGGATAGATAATTTTCTTTGCCACTTCTCGACAGATTGTGAAAAAATAAACAAAAAATCAATGTAGGAAGTTTTTTTTTTTTTTCATTTTTCTACCCGCGCGACATCGAATCCTGCCAATTTGCGGCTGTCAGAGTTTGCAAATGTTGTTGTTTAAAGATTAAATTTACTTTAAAAAACGTCAACAGTTGAATGAATTTGCTGAACAGACCTACTCGCATAAAATTTGGGAAAGAAAGTTGCATTTTTTAAGATTTATTTGCAATATTTTTTGACATTGAGGTCTCATCCCGTAAGGAAGACCAATTTTTCAAAATTAGTGTCGCCTTTCAGATAACTTATCTCGGAAACGAAGTCGGTGATCCCCTAGCCTGCGAATACAGCCGCCTCTCATCGCTCCCGGCCGCAAGAGCGGCCGGGAGCGATGAGAGGCGGCTGTATTCGCAGGCTAGTGACCCCCTCATTTTTTTTGCATTTCTGACACGAACAACTCATAACCAAGCTGTAGCAAAAGTTTTATAAAAAAATCAATGTTAGAAGATTTTCGCGCGAACGAGCTTCACACGACTGTTCGAATTTGTTTCCTACCCAGTGGGTTTTATGAGTTAACATCAAATACTTAGCGATAGCGCCTCGGGTTCGAAAAAAAAACGCTTGGTTACCGAGACTTAACGAATGCTGGCGCTATTCATGAATCGAACGCAGCGTTCTACAAGCTTTGTCGACGAAATATATAGGTAGAAACGACTAGAAAAGACACAGAACTACTAAAAAGTGTGTAATTTTATTTATTTGAGATAAATTAAACTTTATTTAGTCGAAATGCACTCTTCCTATAGCCCATGGTTGGAGGAGGCGATTGGGGACCCCACAACCAACAAAAGGATTATTTGTAATCACGCAGTCCTTGTTGGAAGCGAAGGGTCGATGGGGAAGTAAAACAATACAAATTGGCCATCCACTGATTGGCCACCGTAAAGACAGTAAAACGCTCTACGTTCAGTTCAGTGAAGCCCTTCTTCAGAGCGAATGTTAATGTAGCGTAAAAGATAAATTCATGTCTCTGCTCAGCCATGTATATCCTTTTGATAAAACTTGTTGAACCTGAAGAAGACTTGTCTGGCCAGCCGAAATATTGTTTCAAATATATTTACTCGTTGTATCAGCTTTGCAGTAGTCCTTGAACTTCTCGTTTATATATCCTTTAGTGTGACGTCATGGATTGTTCTGGCTCCGGTTGTTCAAAAGGTGGATAGCGCTTTCCACCGGATAAATCAGTATCCAGTGGATACGTATTAACAAAATCCTTTGTGTTATCCACTGGATAGTGATTTATCCGGTGGATAGCGCTATCCACCTTTTGACAACCGACTCCATAACCAGGCTTCAACTTCAGTTCTCTGTGTGCAATTATGAAGTACTACGGTGACTGTAAATAACCGTAATATAGATCAAGCTGGATTTTTGAAAACCATGTCGCTCTGAGGAAGCGTCTGGGAGTGTGTTTCTCCTTGTCGTTCAAAACTGACTGTTGTTAGTCCTTTTTTTTCTCGCTCTCGCTCTCGGTCCCTTTCCATTTTTTCTCCTTTTTGTGATTTTCAAGCTGAACTGGTTCATAAAAACCCTTCTTTGGCGTAGTTGTAGTGAAATTACTGTAATTTCCATGTTTTCATAAAATTAGCCGCTTTAGATGTTATATGCATAATAAAACATGCTAAACTCGCAAGCTGTGACCGATGTACGCGTGTGGAATGTTTTAAAATCTGTTTTAACTGTTGTTGTTGTTATTTATATGGTCAACTGAAAGGAATGTAGTGTATAATAACAACAGGACTGTTCACACGAGCCCGGTGCGTCTTGCCTTTACAAAATATTACATAAATGTGGTGCCATTAATTATCTCACACATAAACACAAAACAAATACTGTATCGCTTAAACTTTATTTTTTTTACCGAAGAATCGTTATATCCTAGACGTTGCTGTACACACAACATAAAGGAATGAAGATTTGCGTGTTGACGTTAACATACCAAAGCCACAGAAAGGAAACAGAAAAAGGGGTTATACACTTAGTTGTATCAGTTGATACATGACATGGATTAACAAGACTCAAACAATTCATCAGTTGAAAGCAGGACGTACGAGCAATTTCAAAGTCATTACCTGGAAAGGCAAAAGGAATAGATTATCAAACCGTCCATGTTACGAGATTTTGATAACACGTTGTTATAAACTACATGAGATTAAAATGGACCCTTTTTCGAGCAAGTTACCTCTTGATTCTCTTGCCCAGTGTATTATAGTGTCCGGTTTAGGACGTGTTTCGTCTACAGGGAGCCGATTACACAAAATAGAATCGTCTTTTATGGTATTTTTACAATGTGATGCTTTCCCGTCTTCGCGCGAACCGCGCTAATTGGAATTAATTTTCATTAGTGATTGGTTGCTTTCAAATTTTGAATTTGTGTGACGTATTTACCTTTTTACGTGTTTTTTTTTTTCGGACATTGGAATTTCAGTCCGACCACCAACCAATTTTATGATTTG
This sequence comes from Dendrophyllia cribrosa, assembly GCA_024195265.1. Taxonomy (NCBI): domain Eukaryota; kingdom Metazoa; phylum Cnidaria; class Anthozoa; order Scleractinia; family Dendrophylliidae; genus Dendrophyllia; species Dendrophyllia cribrosa. The sequence goes on along the minus strand of JAJLRJ010000002.1, from coordinate 40,375,257 downwards.
ATTTCGCCACGTAAGCATTTCTGATAGTCCATTTGTAAACGGAGATTTTTTTTAAAAGGTTGGGCCTTCCGTCAACAAGCGATCGAAATGCATCGAAATTGGAGTGTTGAAAACATTTTTATGTTTGTGTATGGACGATCGTTTTCGATCGTTTACTTGTGGACTGGGAGTCAGAACCGATGAAAATGTATACGTGCGGGCGGAGACTAGGCTACAACGGTGACGTCGTCAGGACTCGTTGCGTGACGAGTCTGGCGAGCCCTAACCGTATATGTGGCCTTTTGTGGAACGTAAAACGTGCCGATCACTGAACACTTAGCCTTCATCGCAAGCCCAAAAAAGGTAGGGGAGGGGGAAGGGGAAGGAAGGATTCAGACGCGCGCGAGATGCGCGAGGAGAAAGCGCCAGGTGCGAATCTCCCCTACACGCTCCGTATTCGCCCTGTCGCGCGTATCCAAATCCTCTTTCTATCGCCTGCAACGCAGGCTATTGAACACTTGGACTCGTGGTCCAATATTGCGTTAAAGGTTGGCTGTGATGTGTCCATCCCGACTTGAACTCCACTTCAATAAGTTTTTACTCATAACTCACCGGGGACTGCGCTGTCTTAGTGGCCAATTGGGAATCTTGAAGCCAAGGTTGAGTCGTAAAATTCTTCTTCTTTCCGTCTCGTGTTTCTTTCCCGCTTCTTTGTGACACGGATTATCCAGCTGCTCGGGTAGAACTTTCTGACTGAAAGGGCAGGAGGGGTTACTCTCCTTAAAGTTGCTGGAGGAACCAGGCTGGGGATCATAGAAGCTATCCGACGCATTGCTATCCCTTGAGGTGGAGGCAACTTGAGAGTCTTTGGGAGTAACTTCATCTTTATCCACGTCCAAAAGAGTTTTAACCAACAGCTCTTTTAAATTTCCAACGCTTTCGCCGTTTGTGAGAGCAATCTTTAATTGCTCAAGCCTGGATCGCAATTCCTCGGGCTCTATATTCATGGCTTTAGCAAGCTCATAAATCTGCGTCTGCAGCTGTTTCATCTCTTCCTCTATATCTGTCAGGTCGCTCTCTAACTTAAGATACTCGTTGTAAAACGTTTTAAAATTGTCAGTTACGACGGAAGTTTCTCTAATGCTCTCTTCCAAACGACTTCGCAGATGCGCAGTTTCTCGCTTACTCTCAAAACACACGTTGAACATCGACATCTTTCTGTTTCGGAACTCTTCCTCGGCCTTTTGCATTGCATTTTTCAGTTCAATTTTCTCTTTCTCAGCAGCATGCTTCGTTTCTTTAACTTTGAGATTTAACCGACCTTTTTCCAAGTTAACCTGTCGTTTAAGATTCCCAATCTCTTGCTGCATTTTTATAATCTCTTGGTCTTTGACCAATAATTGTTCTCCTCTTTGCGTTGCTTTCTGTTCGGAGTTCTCGAGTTTGTTTGTAAGATTCCTCTGTTTTTCGTAAAGAACTCGTAGTTGAAGACGTAGATGCACCAACATCTATTAAAACAAGAATAACAACAAAAATGGAAACAGTTCTCCCGGAAAATACATAAACCTTAGAAGGCTTTTGATAAATACAACAAATCAAATGGAAGGCTGGACAATCGGTAAAGGTGAAGAGCAGCCCGCCTCCACCGACTTTCGGCCAAACACAGCTACTTTGTTTATCTGAGCGTCCCTTATCGTTTTGAATTGTGGAAGTATGCAGATCATTTAAAAGTGCTCTCAGTTTGAAACATTAGTTCTTCTTGAGTTTTGTTGCATTATGAAAAGTCTTGTATATAATCAGTTGGTTTTGCTTAAGCCTGCCGCACACTTGAGGAAAGTGCTGAGCAAAATACTTCGCGAGGCAGTTAGCTCAGCTGTTTCCTCAAGTGTGCGCTGGAGTTTTTGTGAGTTTTTCGCCTCGCGAGGTCGTGAGGCCAATATCTGTCGTGTTTGATATTTTCTGCCTCGTGAGACAAATTCCTCATCGCCGGTGTGCGGGCGCCGCGAGAATCTGGCTGAGCCAAATTAATCGATTAGCCAATAAAATTACATGGCAAGCTCACGTGATTTCAAGCTCGAAATTCAAGATGGCGGACGACGAGATAAATTATATTATATAGTATATAGTAATTTCGTCGAAGTTTTCCTGCCGCTCGTGCGCATTTTTATTATTTCGGGAGGAATGTTTTGTTAGAATTAATCTCTCTACCACCGGGTCTGTTCACTGTGCCCCTGACGAGAAAGACAGACCAACTGAGCAGATAAATATATTTTCATATTATCAATCTATGTTGTTTATTAATAAGTTTTTAGTGAGCTCACTAAAGTGCATGTTTATGAATTGCAAATTATCAATGATCAATGATAAGTTTGTTTTTGTTTTGTCTGTTCGAGCTTGAAATCACGTGAGCTCGCCATGCAATTTTATTGGCTGATCGATTAATTTGGCTCAGTCAGATTCTTGCGGCGCCCGCACACGATGAGGAATTTGTCTCACGAGGCAAAAAATATCAAACACGACAGATATTTGCCTCACGACCTCGCGAGGCGAAAAACTCACAAAAACTCCAGCGCACACTTGAGGAAACAGCTGAGTTAACTGCCTCGCGAGGAATTTTGCTCAGCATTTTCCTCAAGTGTGTGGCAGGCTTTACTGACCTGTTTCATTTCTTGAATGTCCGGTTCTTCGTTACTTTCAATTCCGCATAGCAACCCAGTGATCCAGTCCGGTTCTCTCGGACATCCGTACGCATATTCCAGAAACGATCTTTCTGCACCGAGGTTATCGGTATCCATGTCACTGGATCAGTGGATATCATAGAGTTAGCTCCTTCCTCAATAAATAAGGCGGTAAACACAAGGCTTTTGGTTACGTCACTAAACAACTATTGTTACATAACTAATGAACTACACGTCTGCGTGGGCGGTCACCAGCGGAGATAGAATATAACTTATAATTTGAGCCCTGCGCATATGTGTCATCTTTGGGAAAGTCTGTTAGGCCGGGTTTAAACGTCTCATTTCACATGTGCCGACTCTATGCATGTGAAGTTCGACGCTTAGCTCAGATTAAATTCGACATGCGACTTCTGCCGCATCTTTGACTAGCCAGTCGAATATTCGACAGACGTTCGACAGTTATTTTATACGTCGAACTTCACATGTGCCGAATCGAATTTTTAAATTATATTTTAACCTCAATTCTACATTTTTCCTAACTTTATAAAAACTCGCTCATGCAATGCGACTCTATTAAATTTGACGTCTAAATCAAATGTCGAATTTAATTAATTTAGTCGATCCAAATAGGTATTTGATTCGGCACAAGTGAAATGCATCGTATAAACAGGTCTTTATAGTCGATGATTTTAATCATCAACAAACTTCAAATGATTTTTTTTAGTTCCAAACGACAGCTCACAAGAGAAGAAACGGAAAAGCGCGAAGAACAAATGAAATGGACAATAAGACAGCATTATGCGACTAAACAGTTCCTAGAATGCATTTCATTTCCAAATAGAACTACGCGCACGCTTCTCTTTCTTTTCTTGCGCGCTCTCGCTCGTTTGCTAATTACTGACTTTGTCATGTCATAAGGGACGGACCATTAGAAAAATTATGGGGGGGGGGGGGGGGGGGGGGGGGGGGGGTGGGTGGGGGATTTTCAGCTTGCACGAATTTTTTTTTTTCGCCCATTGCTTGTGCAGGATTTTTTTTGCAGGTGAAACCCTCTGCACGAATTTTTTTTTCAGACAAATATTGCTTTGTTTTTCATTTACTAATTAAAAAAAAAGGTGTAATACTTAAAAACCATTTTTGACCATTACGTATATTTGAAAAATATATATTAGGAATAGTCCGCTACGTTGCACAAGACTATATCCTATTATGGAACGCATGAAGCAAACACAACTTGACACCAGAATTACACGCCTGTTGTAGAAAAAATATGCAGTGTATCTTGAATTCATTGAGACATACACGAGACCTCCTCTCTACAACACTAAAAGAACTGTTCTTTGTGTCAGAAAATATCATACATGCTATGAAATTAAGAATAAAGCCTCAGAAAGAAACACAACTTAACGTCGGATCGAAACTACACCAATGCTATTGGTTCAATGAGCCAATGAGAAAACGGAACATTCGATCCTTCCCAAGAGTACAAAAGCGGCAAACATTTCATGTACAACGGAATAATTTCATATTATTCCGCGAGACAGTTACTTATGGGAGCAACTGATGAGGTTCACCTAAGAACCGAAACTCGAGTCTTGCTTAAGAAAAACGTAAGAATTCACTAGCGTCCGTGAGATTTTCAATACAGATCACCATATCTGTTCAAGCCATGTCGGGATGCAATAACGCCATGATGAAACAACGGAGGTTCTTCAAGCTCCAAGAAACACTTCTCAGAAACAGAACTATATATAAAACAAGGAGCTAAAACAGAGGCGGATCCAGGGATTTCTGAAAGGGGGGTCCGGGTTCATGCCTGCCCGGAAATTTTTCCAATTTTACCCTCTGAAACGCTATTTCCAGCACTCCTGAAACTCGAAAAGCGTTTGTTAAGTCAAAAAATTGACAATCAGTCAATTGGTGGAGGTGAAACAACTACGTATAAAACAATTTTATTCTATTATTTTTATGAACCACAAGGGAGACACAGGTCTGAAAGGGGGGGTCCGGACCCCCCCCCCCCGACCCTCCCCATGGATCCGCCACTGTAAAACATAAACTGCAAGAAGTCATGATTCCAATAGAGACACGGCAGCTTCAGACTTTGATCTTAGACGCCTACATCCGTGATAAAGATCCACTTCTCGCAAGTCTTGCACACCGCAGACTTTGACACTAAATCACGGCAGGGGCGTAGCCAGGAATTTTTCAGAGGTATGCACAATCAATTTCCAAACACTCCCCCTACCTCCTCCCCCACCCTCAATTCCCAAATCTTTCTTTTTTCCCGACTTTTTCAGGTACGCATGTGCGTACGTGCGTACAGGTAGCTACGCTCCTGCACGGGCTGAGAGATTGACTGATCCTAGCATATTCATAACAATAACAAAAACTGCAGCCGATCACTACATATCTTGCAACAAAAGTTAGCCAAAGAAGCCCTAACATATGCCAAGAGAGCTAGCATAACGAAGGCATAGAGAAACAATAATTCCATAAATGGCTACACAGCATGAAAATCTCCTGTCACTTAAGAGATTTTTATCCCAAAGATCATCAAAGAGTCATACAATACATATTGAGCATGCAAAACTGAGACAGAGATAATAGTGACTAGTCACAATTCTATATTGGTGATCTAAAGGGAACAAATATCTCGTAGACCTTCTTGGGAAAGCATTTCTAAAGGCTTCTTTATACATTTTGCGACTAGCGGGAGTCGTGTTTGGCCTGTCACCTTTATAATACTATTTATAAATAATAGTACAGGAAGTCCCCAAGAATGTTTTGAATTTTTGAAACGCCAAGAGCGCTATTTTCAATAGGCACTTTGGCAGCTTTTATATATTAAATAACAACCACAATAGGACTTCTCCTTCTGCATGAATTTTTTTTTCTTTGCCTTGAACTTTGCACCAATTTTTTTATCCTGGCATTTTCCCTTGCACGAATTTGTTTTTGGTTTTTCCCCCCCCCCCCCCCCCCCCCCCCCCCATCACTTTTCTAATGGTCCGTCCCTAAGGGATATATAGCAGAAGAGTGAATGACTGGAGGAGAAATGGGTAATAGTTTAAAAATAGGAGGAAAACCTGGATACGAGGTTAAGGATTCTGGTTGGTTACGAGACCGTGTTGTATCAGTGTTGTTCTGTTCTCACGAACATCGTGGGGACCAAGGAAAAAGTGCGAGATAACAATGCTGTATATAATGCTCGAACATACTGCACCTTTATAGTCCTCTGGGACAACAGGGCTGAATTTTTAAAACAGTTCAAATGTCATAAGATACCCTAACTTGTTTACAAGAGAAATTAGTAATTAATATAAAATAAATATATATGTAAACTACAGATCGACTTTGTGTGGCCCTCGAATTCCAGGTCGAATTGGAATTTAGCTATGTTAGTTTTTGTGGAAGGAGGAAAAACCGGAGGACCTGGAGAAAAAATCCCCAGAGCAAGAATGAGAACTGACAACAAACTCATGACGCTGAGTCCGGGAATCGAACCCGGGCCAAATTGGTGGGAGGCGAGTGCTCTCACCACTGCACCATCCCTGCTCTCTTGTGAACGTTGGAAAATGTACCAACTTTGACTAGATAAGCTGCTCTTGCCTTTTCCCCGTCTGTGACAGATATTGGGGGTTAAGTTGTGGGTAAACCCTCACAGCAGACGAAATGTGGTTCCACTTAACGGGGTTTTCCGAGATACCGGAGGTCAAAATATGCAGGGTAAAAATGCCAATGTTGCAATGACGAAAATGTCTCAAGTTTAAAAAAATATAAAAAAAATATTGTAAAAAAAAATATTGTATAGTTTGAGATTACTGAAAGTTCGAGATGAGCGAGGTTCAAGAAAACGGGCCTCCATTGCACATGTAAAGTGTCGTTAAAACCGTGTAAAACACTACAGGAGAAAAATGGAAACAAACTAACTAAAAATGTTCAAGAAAGTGGAAGGATGAGAGATATCAAATAAATTAAAATCAAAATTTGTTTCAACCGTTGAGCCAAGTTGAGAGGAGGTAATTCTTGGCGAAGAAAAAAAAGTTGGGTTACATGGAAAAAGTTCGGGGTTTTTTTCAGTTCAGTTTATTGATATGTTCCGGGGATACGATGCTTGTCCAACATCGTAGCATCTCATGAACCTCCGAGTGATCTTAGGTTCCCATGCCAATTACTTGTGTTGTTGTGGCAAACTTGAAGTTGTTTAAAGTGCACGTAGTCCACTAGTTTTTTCGCAAATTCTGAACGGAAATTGAAGATATCTTTGACCTTTCACATGATTGCCACAGAGATTACCTTTTAAAATTCCCTGACTTTCCCCCGACTTCTTCCTGACAAACGTTTCCCCGACCAAATAAATAGTCATATAACCACCCTTGTTGCTGTTATTGAATTTTCAACGAATTGCCGGAATCAAGTTAATTAGTAACCCAGATTCAGCTGTCAAATCCCATTAACAACTGTTCAACTATTCACACTCCACGCAGTAGTGTGTCAAAGAACATGAATCACCGCCAAGATGACTTCAGATTTTTCTTTCGTCGATGCTTCAATTTCAATTTTGCCTAACTCCTCTTCACAACATCAATTTTGATTTTCCCTTTCCTCGACCTTGAATTTTTTTTCCCTGGCCTTTTTCTGACATGTGGCAACTCTGGTTCACTGAGTTGACAAGTAGCAAGAAACCTGTAAATAACATACCAGACTCTTCTTTACTACTCTGCATCGCGGCAGGCACACCCGATGAACCCTTTCAGTCCTAAATACTTCAAAACCTCACTTTTCCTTAGCCCTGAAAATTCTTTCCGAAAAAGTCGATAATTTCACTTGTTTGCAGGCATATTGAGAACAGAAGTGAAAAGTTGATCACTGTCTGAATGGAAAGAGTTCAGTTGTTTTGTTGTGAATGAATCAGTATTGCATGGGTATTAAACGTCATCGCTATTTGTAGCTTCGGTAGATTAAGTTAGCAAAATTCTTCTGACACTTAGTAACTACAACAATAATACAACATACGGCTAATTTTGATATTTTGAAAGCCAATGATCAATAACAAAGCACCATTTTCTGAGTTTATTGAAGAGATAAAAAGGTGTGAAGGGACATCATATGAGGTTATCAGTTCGGCCATTTTTCAACTAAACGCGTGTTCTGTACCGACGACTCGAGAAAACTTTCCAGTCCATTGTTTGATAATCCTTCGAAGACAGGGAATAGCAACAGTAAAGTTAACCTTGTTGCTTCAGTTCAAGGCACTCCATCCATCATCGCACTTTCTGGCGGCTTTGATTTACACGGTGTTACCAAGGTAAGCGTTTACGTGTAAGCGTTTACGTTTTGGTAGTAGGCGGTTTGAGCACGTTTCCGTCAGGATAGCGTTTTTTGAAGCGTGTTGTAACGTCTGGATCTAACAAGCGCACGCCGTCCAACTGATTTCCCAGAGTTATCCTGTAAAAACAAAACACGCTAGTTACACGCTACAACTGTAGCACCGTATTTACTGTGCGCAACCATGCCGGCAGGTTAATGCTATGCCAACATGAATGTAGGTTCAACCATGCTGGACAGGTCAATGCTATGCCAACATGAATGTATTCCCCATCGGGAGAGGCTGTACCTTTCCAAACAAGCTCAGTGATTGGTTAACGAAACAATAGGTTAAACAACACAAACAATAGCCCTAGACCTAAACACAATAGAAGCTACAGTACTACGGGGCCAATAAAAATAGAGGTCTGGAAGAGCTACAGTACTACTCTCCCCATCCCCTGTAGGTTCAACCATGCGACTAGTTGCTTCAAATACTTTACATGTTGTCAAGTTACTCACCAGTTCGGTTGAACATTGTGCTGCCTACCAAACAGTTCTGGAAAAGGAAAAAAAAAAACGAAAATTGAAATTTTCAAAGCTTACTTTAAATTTCTAACCTACATCTGCGGGAAAATAAGAGCCCTTGTCCGGTCGACTACTGTAATACGTTTCCGAATTCGATGTACCCTTTTTAAGATTGAAACATTTAAATCTCTTTACATGAATGTTTCTCAATAAGTCGCCTCACAACAGCGCGTATTATTAAGAGCAGATCCGTGCAAGAATCAAACAAAATCGCAAATCTTCGGCAAAGCTGAAAAAAATCAAATTCGCTCCTCTTTTGAATATAGATAGTCTATAGTGAGTACATGAATGCCATGTAGTTTTTTTCCTTGAAATATCTATTTGTTTCCGAGAAAAACGAAGGAAGTCGTTATCATCTCAGGGCACAATTTGGCAATCCCAAACACATGCAAACAGGGTTGAAATGAGTCATGATTCGCTCGACTCGCGTATGAAAACTACTGCGCTAGAAAAAGCTGTCATAATTCCAATTTGTTGTATAACTTGTCATAGCCTAAACACCATGATTTCATAAAAATTGGATAAATTTTAGTATTCAAGGGAAGCCAAAAGCTTATGGCTCTCCCGTGCTCCGTAAAACGGTAGGCGAAAAACAACAATGATTCTGGGCATGTGCCTTTGTTCAGAATTTCGTAATATTACGAATGACAATACTAGAATTGACGATCTTTCAAAATATGTAAAGTTTAGTCTGGGGAAATGAATTTGAGATTTTTAAGAATTTGTTGAAAATAGTGAACGAAAGACATAAAATCACGCCACCTTGTGTATGCGTGACCAACAACAAAAACACTTATAACGTTTTTCCTTGAGAAATCTTGGCAATTAAACTCTGATGCCAAAAAACAATGGAAATATACAAACCTTAACTTGGATATGACATTCTTGAATGTTCAAAATGTTTCGTTTTGCCGTCTGTTCAATTTCATTCGTGAAGTTTATCATGAACAGTGAAGATCAGTGAAGCCCGTAGCCACGATCAAAACCGCTTTACTTTTCGCTGAATTCTTCCTAGCTCACTTTGCACTTTCGTACTCTTTATACTGTTGATACAATTTTTTCTGGTGGAAACTGTAAAAGGGCTCCCAGTTTTCCATCCTTGCATAACCGTCCCATAACCGTGAACCATTTTGAGACCATATGCAAATTACGTCTGAAATTTGCACATCAGGCTGAGCAAGCGTTCGTGACAGTCACGGTTGGTACACAGGGTGGATATTAAGGTATTTTCAGTAGCCAAAATTCCATATTTTTTCTTGAAGTTTGATGAGTGTTGTTCGGAAGTCTTCAATTAATACAGTTTAAAACAGGAAAGAGATCTCGTGGGTTTTAAAATACAGTATTGACAAAAAACCAATATTTATTACATGGGTGGGGTTGGGTTGGGGTGGATCTTGTCGGCCTGGATTTCACATGTAAAGCTACACAAATAATCTTTCAAACGAGAACGCAGGTACAAAGATTGAGAAATTTTGATCCATTTACTTGTCATTGTTTTTATTTTTAGAGTTTTATAAAGTCTTCTACTTCCGCTTCTGGTATCTGATTGGACTGGTATGGTAAAACAACAACAAAGACAGGCCAGCCCTAGTTTCATTTCTAGAGTGTGACAATCGACAATGCTTTAGTTGTGAGAGGAACATTCCTCCTTCATTGTCCCGCTTTTAATAATAAATATATTTCGGTTAATCTTCTCTTTAGCCGATACATACATGACTCGCGCTTTCCGCTCATTCCTTGCTCTGGTATTACCTTTTTTCTGTTTTTTTAAGGGGGAGGTCGGGCAATAAGAAATAAATTCCTGCGAAAAATTGCAGACGAAAAAAAAATAAACATAATAAAATGAAGTTAAAAACACATTGAAAACTAGCGGAAAAGAATCAATGCAAGGCATGTTCATGCACATCATTAACAAATATAATTGATCAACTAATCAATTAATTAATTAATGCCAATGTAATGAAAATAAAATAAACTGATGTGATATTTTTTTGGTGTATATTGTAGGAGAGCTATAAGGCATTTAACTCTAAAACACCCTTATGGACTACTGGTCCTAGAAAGAAAATTAGGAAACCATGGAACAAATGATCTTCCGCGTTCTGAATTCTTAGGGTTTTTTACAACAACAACAAACAACAACAGTTTTATTTGAAACCTTCCAATTACTACAGTACCTCCCATCTATCATACATACATAATTTCATTCCACTTTAAGCGAATGCTACGTCGCTTGTACACTATATGATAGTCCAATCCGCCCTCTGGTGTCGTATTCAGGGCCCACGCAACCATTGGGAGAGATGGGGCAGAAAACGTTTGGGAAAGTTCTGCTTTCTCTAGTTCAGGTACTGCAGTCGCACAGTGTTCAGAGCCTTGAAGCATACCGCACTGTACATAGCGCGAGCATTAAGCGTTTCTAAAAAAATACATGAAACATATGGCAAAAAGACTCAATGAATACCTTATCCACCCATGTACCAACCGTGAGTGTCACGAACGCTTGCTCAACCTGATATGCAAATTGCATATAAGCCCCATTTACACGACATTCATTTTGGGTCCGGCACTCCTAAATTTTGGCACGCGGGCCGATAATTTTGGGCACGGCCCGCTTCATTTACACGTCAAAATATGTTCGATTTTTTTCAATGTTCATTTCTGAACGGCACCCCGAAAATGAGAACGGCACTCTTTAATTTGCGAGCCTGACCGGTCTCATTAACAGCGGCTCACATAGTCTTCGCTTGTCCCCGGGGCCATTTGGGTTGAAACTTATATTAAAACGACCACAAACCAAATCTTGCTGTTTTTAAGTACTTAGAATAAAAACTATAAGGAGGAAAAACAGCGAAGAAAAAATATACAACTATAGAGAATGAGGTTTCTCGATATTTTGGACAGTCAAGCTGTCCTTCTTATATCCCCTGAAGAAGGACAGCTTGGCTGTCCGAAATATTGGGAAACCCGGTTCAAGTTCTCTAGTTGTATATTTTTTCTTCGCTGTTTTTCCTCATTATTTTCCTCATCATTGTTCAAAATCATTGTTCAAATTGGCGGATACTCGAGTGCGAAAAGCAATTTTATCGCTTTATGCCTTTAAAAAGCGAAAACGACCAACAGAACTGAGAAACGAAGCAAGGCCATCGCTTGTACCACTCTTCAATAAGGCATTGAAGCGGCGACAGTACGGCCTGATGCAAGCTATTTTGAGCTGTTTAAACCCTCCGCGGTTGAGAGATGTGTGAATGCACCCGCATTCTTTTGCCTGGTTCGACATGGTCGAATCACGTTTTCCGGATGAACTGTGGTACTCAAACTTCAGAGTAACCCGTGGGACATTTGAATATATTCTCCATGAGATTTGTGATGACATATCTCGTCAGGACACACCAATGCGAAAGGCTGTTACTCCAAATCAGGCGCGTAGCCAGCCTTTAAGCCATTAAGCCCGGGCTTAACAGGAATTTCTGTGATTTTTTTTTGTTCAGTAGCCGAAAGGCCGCAATTTCTGCTACTGTTTCTTTGAAAAAATAAAATCATGACCTTCGAAACATGTATGAAAAATGTATGAAAAATGCCCGAATGTTATGCAAAAGAAAGCAAAGACCGTGGTCTAAAACTTTGATTAAAATAGCCAAGGAGTCAAGGGTAGTGACGACCAAATGGTTTGGAACGAACTGTTTGAGCGTGCAAAGGAGTTGGCAGCAGGTTGTGATATCGAGCCCAGCATGCCAAGAGTGTCTGCAGTCCAGCGTAACCGACCCATTGTTCCCGCAGTCACGCCACAGCAGTATTGGTACAGAGCCCTCTACTGGCTTGCCCATTGACCGGTTCCTGGGTCAATACCTCATACCTACCAAGCTCCGATCACTGAACAGAGATACCACAAACAAGATTTACAACACATACTCCAACGACTTAAGCTCGTTAACAAACGTTAATTATCTTTATATTTCATAAAGTCGGACAAGGAATCACCTGTGCTTTTGTATAAAGCAAAGGATCAGGTTTTTGACTGTCAGCGGTAAAACTGCCACCTGTAGTTCAAAAGTTGATATACTCAATTTTCGCTGTGGCATAATAAAAAATAATAAAACGTACAACATAAAAACTGAACATTGCGCGCACGATTTCTACGCTATTACAAGATGGCGCGCCGCCAGAAGAATTCCTCACATATTGCAATCGATGATCAATTCCTTACCAGATTTCATCTTTGCGCCGATATTCCTCTCTGCACACCTCGAGCTTTTGTAAAACGTTGTTTAGTGTACTAAGGCCACGATATATATTAAGTTAACAAAACCTCGGACATCTTGCATAAGCACTAAAAATACCTGTCATTTTTCACTGAATCAAGATCGATTTTTGGACGAAATATATCGTGGAGAATGCTCAAAATAGCATTTCCGAGCCTCCAGATTTCAAAATTTCCTGGGAGCATGCCCCCAGACCCCCCCAGAGGCTCGCGCCTTCGCCGCTCCTATTTTATACCCCAAATAAAATATATCGGGCTTAAACGGAAAAAAGGTCTGGCTACGCCCCTGCAAATCGTCCATTGGCAATAGCCTTGTATTACCTAGCCTCGACAGCAGAATATAGAACCATTGCTAACTTATTTGGAGTATCAGTTAACTTACCTTTGTGTGTACTTTTCCCTCTCGAGGCCATCTTTCTTTCCGCGAACAACAAACGTATGCGCCTGTGTTATTGAAATTTTGGCGCCAAAAGTTATTTTCGCCGGGAACGAGAATGCATCCGTTTTGGCACGCGGGCCTCTTTTTAGGCGGGCCGAGACTACCTCCTGAGGTGGTCTCGGCCCGCCTAAATTTTTGGGCACGCGTGCCAAACATTTTGCATTTATACAGCAAAAATCAAGCGGGCCGTGCCCTAAATTATCGGCCCGCGGGCCAAAATTTAGGAGTGCCGGACCCAAAATGAATGTCGTGTAAATGGGGCTATAGTCTCAAAACGGTTCACGGTTATGCAAGGATGGAAAACTGGGAACACATGCTTGAACTAGTTCGCTTTATTGTCAGCCCTTTTACCAGAAATCTGGTAAAAAATTGTATCAACAGTATAAAGAGTACGAAAGTGCAAAGTGAGCTACGAAGAATTCAGCGAAATGTTTTTAAAAGCGTTTTTGATCGTCGCTACGGGTTTCACTGTTCATGATAAACTTCACGAATGAAATTGAACAGACGTCAAAACGAAACACTATGGACATTCAAGAATGTCATATCCAAGTTAAGGTTTGTATATTTTCATTGTTTTTGTTTTTTGTTTTTTGGCGTCAGAGTTGCCAAGATTTCTCAAGGAAAAACGTTTTTGTTTTTGTTGTTGATCACGCACACACAAGATGGCGTGATTTTACGTCTTTCGTTCACGATTTTCAACAAATTCTTAAAAATCCCAAATTCATTTCCCCAAACTAAACTTTACATATTTTGAAAGATCGTCAGCTCTAGTATTGTCATTCATAATATTACGAAATTCTGAACAAAGGCACATGCTCAAAATCATCGCTGTTTTTCGCCTACCGTTTTACGGAGAACGGGAGAGCCATAAGCTTTTGACTTCATTTGAATACTTAGATTAATCTAATTTTTATGAAATCATGGTATTTAGACTGTGACAAGTTGTACAACAAATCGGAGCTATGACAGCTTTTTCTGGCGCAGTAGTTTTGATACGCGAGTCGAGTGAATCATGACTTATTTTAAGCCTGTTTGGTGTCGCCAAATCGAACCCCGGGCTGAAAACTAATGTTATCGTTTTCCCAGAAACAAATAATTTTTTCAAGAAAAAAACTACACAGCAATTGTATACTTACTAAAGGCTACCTGTATGCAAAAGAAGAGCGAATTTTAGTTTTTTAACTTTGCCGTGTAATGTTTGATTTTTGCACGGATTTGCTCTTAAATATTACAGTCAGGAGACACATTTGGTATAATGAAAAAGGAAGCAATACCTTTATTTCAAGGTAAAAGAAATGTAATACAAGAGAAAGTGTCCTCCCTAGTTTAAATGTTGGACCCAAACGACGTACACCCATGCCGTTTGTGACTCCCGTGCAAATGCTCAGAAAGCTAAATAAACTATGAACCCATGAAAACTCAAAGATAACTATTCAATTATCGATATTTCTCGAGCTTCGTTTACAAAGTGAGAAATTAAAGAACAAAGAGCATTTGGAGGATATTTGAAAACAAAATACCTACCAATTTTTCTTGTCCCGGGTGCAAGCCGTTCAATCACTCCATAGATTTCATCAGGCTTGTGACTTGTTTGCCGCACCTTACAATGAAATCCAACCACACTATTCACCCAATAATCACTTGCAACCGAAAACAACAACTCTGAGACCCAGAGTCAAACCTTAAGTCATGAAATGTGGTTTTAAATATTGTAAATGAAATCCTTAAGCGTGACCATTCAGATGGAAGCTACTAAGCAGTACTTTCAGTTAAGTGGTGTTGCCAATTTTTCAGTGTTTAAAGGCCCAGTATTGTCCATTATGCTTCACGCGCCCTTATTATAGGTTGGTTTGTACAGGGGCGAGGTTTCTATTGTTCAAAGGCGCGTGACGCATCATGGACAATACTGGGTCTTTAGAGACGCTCTTAACAATGAAAATGTTTTAACTGGACTGATTTAATTACCGGTTGTCGTTTCCTCAGTGAAACTGTACCTGTAGCTAAAATTAATGCTGACAGAAAAAAAATCACAATCACCATCCACACAGTGATTTATTTATTTTATTTATTTATTAAACTTTATTTAGACACGGTGTATTCATCTATCAGGCATAACAATACTATAAGCTATATATATATATCTAAAAATATCAAAATTCCTAGAAAGTAATGCTAAAAAATTAAAATATGTAAAAATTATCCCCATCCACAAACCTCGGCAACAAGCACATCACAATCCAGACCTCGGTTAAAGTTCTTACAGTCTCCCTTTACGCCAACCTGCAGAACAAGAAACGTATTAACAGCGAGAACACAACCAACAAAACTACAGTACTGGTAGAACAATCATTAATATGAACAAAAACAAACAAAAGAATGTTAAAATAAGCGGCGGGGAACTTCAGCCACCAAACATTTCACTGCTGCTGTAATATGGATTCAAACGAGCGTTTGTTTAGTCTTGTTTTGTTTTGTTTTCCACCGGAGTTGGATAATTAACTTAACAAAACGTGCATTAATACTACACAAAAAAGGTAAAAACTGCCAACAATGTGGTACGGATCTCATATTGATGTTCATATGATTGCCCGTGTAATATCATGATTTTATAGAGTACGTACTCCGTATTTGTTAACAGCTCAAATACTTGGATTGGCCGTTGTGGGAAGGCGGTCTTACAACAAAAGGTTTGTAGCAAGTATGGATGCACGGGGGTAGGCGCAAGGCTTGCACAAGAGTATCTGCATATATAGCATTAAGTTAAGCCTCTCAAACATCTGCATTTCTACAGCTATCTGGCCAGCACCTGTATTGCATACTAATGATTCCCAAATAGGTCCAATCCTTCGTCCCGTCCTTTTCGAATATGCAGTGCAACATAGTTACGTATCAACTTTTGAGCGTAAAGGCCCTGTCACACTATTGCGTATGAGAGAAACGTATGAAAATTCACAAAATAATTTTCATACGCACAAAATGCCCTTGAAAATACAGCGTACGACCAGCGTACTTGACCTATGAGTAACGTACCTCTAGCGTAACTCTCGCGTATTCAGCGTATGCCTAGCGTATGCTTAGCGTATACAGCTGTTTCCAGAAAGGTTGTCGGAAAAAAGCGTAAAAGTGCACGCGACAATCCAGAAAGGTATTGTGGGTAGTCATGCACGCTATATCCTAAAAACTCATTTATCCCAATGGCCCGCCATCTAAGATTGTTCCTGTACGGACGAGGCATCGCGGGTTTCATGTATTTATTTGACTTATTAAAATTCATTGATCATATCCCATATTATTTGTCGGGATTGTCGCGTGCACTTTCGCGCTTTTTTTCCGACAACCTTTCTCGAAACAGCTGTAAACCATACGTCCGAATACGCATAAAATTTTTAAGCATGCTTAAACATTTTTTCTGCCTCGCCGTATGCCACCGTATGCGACCGTGCTTGAAACGTATACAACCTATGCCTAACGTACCCCTAGCGTATGACAGCGTATACCAGCGTATGAGTGATATTTTTCATACGCTGGTATATAGTGTGACAGGGCCATAAACAACATTTTCTGTATCTGGTTCTAAATCAACGTTTTACTTGCTTATCTCTTTCTTGTAATAAAATCTCACAAAGATTGCAGGAAAAAGAAAATGCCAACTGAGTACGAATTAGAACAAGACAAATACAAACAAATACCCAAGCGTTTAATTACCAGGCAATGTTCCTTTCCGTGATTGAGCCAGTGACCTGTCCTTCCTGTTCTAATCAGTCGCTGAAGTTGGTTTGTTTTCACCCAGATGAGCTCATCACAGCGTGCATACCTGATTAACAAAACAACGCAAACTGTGATGAGCTGTTGTGATTCAGCTCCAAACAAGGTTTTAAACATGCTTAGTGAATGGCTGGAAAAAAAGGTTTCAACCATGAAATGGAATAAAGCTGTTGATAAAAGAACAAAGAAAAATCCTTGTCAATGTCCAAGTACTCACCCCCAAAGCTTTAAACACTCTCGACCCAATTCCATCGCACTGAAAACAAACGACATTCACGAATGTAAACTGAAGGCTCTTAAATTACGACAAAAGAGTACGCTGTAGTTCAACGTGTTTTGTTTCAGTTTTCACCTTTTTTCAGATGTGGCGAAGAACAAAACTAAACAACCAATACAGTTGAAAAGAGTTTTGGGGCATTTGAGTCACAGCTTCATTCTTATGAGGTCTCTCATGTTTTTCATCTGCAGGCTTAACTGTAATGAGAGCTGTTGAAAAGCACCAGGTTAAACACCAAATAAGCGGTTACACTGGGTTAAATGTAACATTTGAACAGCACGAAAGTGGCATAACCTAAAGCTGAGTGCATCCTTCTCCTACATTTCCTTCCTTTATTAGAAAAGGGACGACGTTAGTCTGCCAGCAGACGTCTCCTGTTCCTTTCCTTTATCAGATGAAAAGAGGAGATGAGTACGCACAGATTACCTTTGTTTGTATTGTTTAAAACAACACTTTACCCGATCACGATAGCAGAGGAAAGTATTGGAAAGTAGTAGGTATTGAGGTACTAACCGTCCAGTTACCCAAAGGAATATGCATCCCTCGTCCTGAAGAGAAGGAACATCCAGTTTGCGCATTTCATCATCTGACATGGTGCCATAAGGAAGCTGACAAAGAACAAACTTCGGCCTTTAAGCATTTTCTAAACACTTCACCTATGATAACTGATTTGGCTGTACGATAAAAAATTAGCGCATATGCCTAGTATTAAGATGGCCGCTTACAACAGTTTCAGGGTTTTTTTTTTCTAATAGATCAATACTACCACTCTTTCTCAGTTGGTGCTACAATACTGGTATCAAACAAATGCCCAGTCATCGATGAACAAGTTATGGTCATCATCATGACGTAACAGGTTACGATAGCAACGGTATAACCTGTTAAAGACGCCCTTAATTTTGGAGCTGGGTGACCTCCATTTTTTATTATAATATTGTAACAGACCAGTTTCAAATTCGCTATGGTCGCTGAATGAAAGCATTGAAGGCGCATTTTTACAGGATTAGCCTCAATCTGAAGTGATAAATTCACAAATTCAGGCAAGAAGATGACCTGTTTAGAGCTCTGTCTTTTGTTTAATTTTCAAATTTCACGCACCTTCTGCCGGTATTTGTGAATATTTTACATCAGGTCGAGTCTAACCCTGTATCAATTTTGTAAGTTCAGCGGTAATTTGAAATAAGAAAATGGCTTATTAGCATGTTAAGATAAAACTTTTTGCAAGGTTCAGAGCCATCTCAAATGTTTGAAATTTAAAAAAAAAATGGTTTATGACCTCGAGCCCGAGAACTTGCTCGCAGACTACACATTTAATCAAAAACCCCTATGAGCAACTCGTGAATACGAAACGCTCTAAATAAAGATACATATTAAAGTTAACTTTTAACGGCGTCACGGCCACACGTTTTCCTTCAAAAATAAAGTACTTAAAGTAAGACTTTTTATAAAGGTTGCCAACTTTATCAATTTTCGTTTAAAAATAAAATAAAATAAATGAAAAAAGAAGTTCCATGTCTTTACCGGGGTTCGAACACCGACCATCGTAGCACTAGTTAAGAAGCACAGCGCCTTACACCACTAGACCAGTCACTGTGGGATTCTAGCCTGCCACATCTTAACCTCCACCATTTTATTAGATTTCCTCAACATTTCTTCACTACCCATTCACACACTTGGGAGGGAGGCCTGCACTGTTAGAACAAAGTTCTTGCATTAACACATAGCACAAGGACTCGACAAGCAGAATTCCAGTCTAATGAACACCACACCTCAAATCATAGCCTGTGTACAGCACTCCCTTTCCTCTGTACATAGGCACAACACAACAACACAGAAGCAATGAAAAGTGACCTTTGCTTTCATTGTATTTGCATGAACTTGCAGGACTGTAAACACTTTGTACCAACTGTTATAGGTGACTGACCTGTAGGAACAATTCTTCTTTTGTCTTTCTGAGAGTAGTTTAGTTGTTTTATAGTTAGTAGTTATTTTTTAGCTTTTTGGATTATAATTGACGGTAAAATAATACTATTATAATCACAGCATATACCTCCATATGTATGTCCCATGGTGGATCAGCCATCACAACAGAAAATTTGCCCAGCACACTCATATCGAAGTACCGCATGTCGCACTGAATCCACTGAGAAATCACAGCAAACAAATCAAATATGTTATACTGTAAGCACAACTAACATTAACTCGTTTAAAGTCACACTGATGGAGAAACTTTGTAGTCAGTGCCTGAAAGCACTAAAAGCCAGCTGTAATCCACACAACACAAGTCTTCCTGAATACTGTTAGTAATGACTTCTGTATTATTATAAGTACTTATTATGTAAGTGCACGGCTCCTTGGGAGAGCACTTTTTTACTAGTGATAAAGGATTTCCGTGATGAAATAAAGTTTTATCTATCTATCTATCTTAGTTATTACCTGGGGTGGATAGAGAATGACTCTGTTGTCTTCCTCCACTGTTTTTGTAAGAGATGTCTGTCATGACAAAACGACAAACACACTGTTAAAACAAGTAAGCAATAAAGTATAAAGGATAGTTTAATATTTTAGGTGGAATATGACATACACTTAAATCTTGATGGGAACTAGATGACTACATATTTACTGGAACACTAGCCTGTGAGTAGGCTAGTGAGCAGGCTAGTGAGCAGGCTAGTGAGCAGCCTGTGAGTAGGCTAGTGAGCAGGCTAGTGAGCAGCCTGTGAGCAGCCTGTGAGCAGGCTAGTGAGCAGGCTAGTGAGCAGCCTGTGAGTAGGCTAGTGAGCAGCCTGTGAGCAGGCTGTGAGCAGGCTAGTGAGCAGCCTGTGAGCAGCCTGTGAGTAGGCTAGTGAGCAGGCTAGTGAGCAGCCTGTGAGTAGGCTAGTGAGCAGCCTGTGAGCAGGCTGTGAGCAGGCTGTGAGCAGGCTGTGAGTAGCCTGTGAGCAGGCTGTGAGCAGGCTGTGAGTAGCCTGTGAGCAGGCTGTGAGCAGGCTGTGAGCAGCCTGTGAGCAGCCTGTGAGCAGGCTCTATTAGGGACACCATGTGTGAGTATCAAAAAGAAGCCTGCAAATAAAGCGAGAGATCTCAAATGTGAACTTGTTCGCAGACTATTTGAACACAGTACAGGGCTGGCATACATTCTTTAGTAGAAATACAGTGTAGACCATGAAAGCATATGTTCCAAAATTCATGCAGCTCAAAATGGTCATCAGAAACCTGTTCACAAAAAACGACTGTTGCTTGGTTAACAAAGTAGATTATCATTCAACAAAAGAATGTGTTTTAGGGGCCGTTCATGTTTTATGAGGAAGGAGTATTATTTGGAAATCGAAAGACCACCCTCAGCTTTCCAGTTTTTTCACATGACCCCCCCCCCCCCCCCCCCCCCTCATAAGGGTAACTTTTTTTTAGGATAACCCCCCCCCCCCCAAAAAAAAAAAAAAAAAAACCGCTGGTGTTTTAAACAGGTACGTTTATAGCGTTATCTTGCTATCATTTTAAACTGTTCCTTTTTTTAACTGCCAAAGAACACGATTACAATAAAATATTTTTTGAAACTGCTTGTTATGAGATGCAATAGAAAGCTGCTTTTTACAAATTAAAAGAATGGAAAGTCAATTTTGGATCTCCTAGTAATGGCTCGTCCTGAGCGTGTAACAACTGATTCCTTGAAGAGAAATTGAAGCATAACCAGAATTAAGCGATTTTTGCAGGATTCACGGCTCAGAACTTGAACAAATTGGCTAATTTTTACAAGTTGCAATCCATTTCCACACTAATTTATAGTTTCAGTGCACTAATATAACAAAAAATTGATAACAAATTTGGAGCATTTTGTAGGTTTCCATCGATACAAATATAATTATGACCTTTCAAAGTGATGCTAAAAATAGGTGACATTGCCCCTTTAAAAGTATTGTATAGCATCAAATTTTTGTGGTAGTTTTATCTATTACTTTTAATAATAGCAACAAACCGACTCAGATATATGCAAAAAAAGCACATTTCCAAGTTCAAGTCAGTTACAGTTAAAGCACTGTTATTTAAACTGAGTTCTTCTACACAAATTATGTTGGCAACATGTTTTCTTGTTAGTTTGGAACTGTTTTACCATTTAACAAATGTTTAAATTTTGTGAATAAAGCAAGAAATTTTCTCTTCAATTTGTTAAAATTCTGTACCAATTCCCCCCCCCCCCCCCTTTTATCTTCATTTTTTTGGGGGCAGCCCCACCTGTAAAGCCATTTTTTTTCGGATGATAACCCAAACCCTAACCTAAAAAAATCCCACCAGCCCCCCCTACCTCATAAAAAAATGAACGGTCCCTTAAAAATCAGTGCACCGTACAACACCCATGACCACTTGTAAACATTGCTAAATACATGTAATTTTAGAACATCAATGACAATGGGAACATGATGCATGTTGCTACTTCATTAAAAAAAACATTTAGATTATAAGCAATCATCATTGTCATCATCACCATCACCACTTGCATGTTATCCCCCATGGTGCATAGGGTGGGGAGTTTGGCTTGCATAGGTAGTTAACTAGGGGTACATGAAGGTTATCATACCTTTTCTTCTTTTTTCTTATCTTTTCCTTTCTCTTCTTTGTTCATTTCAACATCGCTATAATCGACCTCGTAATGAACATACTAAACAACAAAAACAAGTGAAAACAGCAGAATGTAATGACAGTTAACAGGAGTCCTGAAGAAAGAGGTAACAAGTCTTCAATGGCTTCTGTTTTAATACACACTAGTTTTGTGGCTACTGCAATATTTTAATGGGTAGGAAAACCATTTGGGTGAGTGTTGGCCATTTACTGAAATGATCGAAATTACAACAGTTTTAATCAACCACAGCCATAACTTGGAATATGTTTTGCATTAATTTTATAATACAATGTTCTCTCAGATTTGTTGTTATTTTCAATCCTTTTTTTCCCCACAATCAAACCTCTGTAATGAATGGTTAAAACGTTTTAGTTGGTGCATAAAATCCTAAAGCATCCACGACAATGTACTTAATTTTTTACATTTTTTCAAAAGAAATTTGGAATTTCTTCTTGGCTTAAAAAAAAGAGTTTAACAATTATACCTTGTTTATTCAGCTTGAAAGTAACCTTCAAATGCTTTCCTTACCTTGCAAGTATCCATGTGAAAACAAGTGTTTAGAAATGAACAGTCTCCAAGAGATTCTGGGTAAACAATATAAAATTAACTTTTTTAGATCTTGTTCCCAAACTGGCAAATTTTCACTCCTTCCTTCCTTCCATCTATCTATCGGCTGTAAACTTTTCTTGGTAATTCCATTGACTAGTACATATTAAAGGCTTGTACATCTATTTTGCCTGTTCCAAAAGCAATAGGTAATGGTTACCTGCCTTACCTATAGGAACAGCGTTGGAGGGAGGGGAGGGTGGAGAGTTGCTTGCTGAGGGTTGGGGGAGGGGGTGGGGGTGGAAATCGGTGGAGCAAAGCTTAAATGAGAGGGGGGGGGGGGGATCTGAAGGTTTTTTCATATTCATGAGTTGGCTCATAGGAGCCTTTGATTTCCATAGGGGATTATAAAGAGGGAGTGAGTGATGCAAAATACATGTAGCCTTTATTTTAACATCCATTCCATTCAACCAACAGAAGCACACTTGTGGCAGGA
The DNA here is from genome assembly GCA_024195265.1 of Dendrophyllia cribrosa. Taxonomy (NCBI): domain Eukaryota; kingdom Metazoa; phylum Cnidaria; class Anthozoa; order Scleractinia; family Dendrophylliidae; genus Dendrophyllia; species Dendrophyllia cribrosa. Next base: position 40,352,303 of record JAJLRJ010000002.1, on the reverse strand, counting down.
ATTGTTGATACATGTATACATGTACCACTTATAGAGTCACACTAGCCCGGGGGGGGGGGGGGGGGGGGGGGGGGGGGTACTCCCTTATATGACCAATACGGGGACATGCTGCTGGACAGGGTATGGTTTTTGGCATTTTTGTCCTGAACAGGGTATATAATTTAACGCGAGTCTGTCCTAAACAGGGTCTGAATCTGTCCTAAACAGGGTATGGTTCCAGTTAATAAGCGCTTGTGGTGACTTGCCTTGTTGTGATTTGTATATTCATGCGAAGGCGAAGTCGTTTTCTTTTCAAAGGATCAGTCTACATTTTTTTAAAGCTCAGATCAATAACCACGCACAAGCCGTGTCCTAGACAGGGTCCTAAAATAGAGGATGTTGTCCTACACAGGGTACGTATTTTCGTTTTTTTTTTTGTCCTAAACAGGGTCAGGCTCTCAGACCCACAGCGGCACCCCTATACCCAAATATTGGTCAAGTACCCCCCCCCCCCCCCGGCACACTAGATGTTGTTTTGCATTTCATGCTAACATTAGGGTTCATTTATTTGTAACTAACCCCAGGCCACATGTAGCATTTTTATTGGAAATATCTAAATCTTTACATTCTACACTTACAAAGTACTATCCAGAGATCCAAAATTTCCTACATGTACAACATTAAAAGGGCACATTTTCCATAATCTTGACTGGAAGAGAACTTACCATCTGTATGCTTCTGTATGATTTTTCTGAAATGTACCTAAATAAAGGTGAATAGAAACAACATGTCAACATGAAATACTGCTTGACTTGATTTAAACGGGCAGTATCATGAGGGCGAAACTTGAAAATGTTCGGCCCATGTTTTCAAGTTTGATTCGGCAAATTCAAAAAGGCCGTCGAGAAGTGGAGGTATTTGTTGAATTAAAAAATCTGTTTTGATAGCCGGAAGAAAAAAAAATCACTTTTAACAGTGATATGTCCAAAATTGCGGTGCAAGAACAATGAACAGCGCCGCGCATGGAACCTCGTGATACTGCCCCTTTAACTTTCTAAAGGGTTTTACTTTGACAAGTGTAACAAAAATATGTCGACATTCACAGTCATTTGTATTACTGGTAGTACATGTATGGGACGTTGAATAATGGAATGACCAAGGAAAAGCTTGGAATATTTCAGGATTTATTCGCAAAATAACACATGTTGTACATGTTGTATGTAGTAATATGTAATCTGAAAGTTTGTCCAAGCTTGTCCGAACATTAAAATATAAACCAGAAAACAGTACAGTTACATTGAAAACAATAATCACGCCTTAGGAAACTTAATACTGTGTTCGGATCACGTTGTACTTTGATCGTCTCGTTCCAGTCCCTGTGGAGCTTTCCAGTTAGCGTAACATTATTTTTGTAGATAAACCTTAAGAATGAATTCACAAAATAAATTGAATGATGAAAGTTGACACACAACCAATGTACAAATGGCTGCAGTCATTGTGTCACTTTTCAATGTCCTGTTTTCACTCTCAAAATAATAAAATTGAATGTATAATTTATTTTAATTTAATCAATTTATGAGGTGAATTTCTATTTAAAAATAGAAATAAATTATTTTTCATCAACAGTATACTGTAGTTTGTTGTGCTGACCTTTCTACAGGGTTGACCCTGGGGGTTATTTCTGCGACAGTCTCCTCTTGTGCCATGATCACAGAACTCATGAACAAATGCTCCTCCTTGAGACTTGAACTTCTCAACTGTAGATTGTTCCTAAAACACAATTCAATATAACAATGTCCTTAATAGAACAATGACCAATGTAACAGGTTAAAGAAATGACAAATTTAACAATGCTAGAGAATACTCTACAGAAGTACATGACTGTACAATATTATTACATGCCCAAATGCCTGTTATTTTAACAGGGAATAGAATTTGTAAAAATCAACAAAAATTGCCTATGCCTGCCTGTGTGACTACCACACTACAACATACTCACCCACTGACTGTTTTTAGTCATATAAACAGGACAGACTGTTTTAGCCTCACCTTATGTGATGGAACATTGAGCAGATCTAAAATTTCATCTCCCACTTTTTTATTCTGGACAAGAAAAGATAAATGGATTGTAAGTAAGTGGCTACAGGTAGTTTTCAACTAATATATCTTTTTCTTAATGCTTTTGAACCCAAGGATGATCACATGTATAAGAAAGATGTCCAGGCATTACAGTAAATGTCATGCACTGCCTTGTTTTACTCTTAATACTGAGCTGCCTTGCAGTCTGTTTAGTCTAAAAATACTCAAAATCTGTGGTTTGAAAGGAGGATGGGGTGAGAAATTGGGATGAGCAGGATTGAGACGAGACGAGATGAGAGAGTGGCTCACAAGAGTAGAGAAACATTTTTTCTTCCTTTGTTCATACCACCAGCTTTTACGAATTCATGAAATTGATTTGTTTTATTGACAGTGAAACAGCAAGATAACAATCTTGATAACAGTCAGATAACAGTCCTTTATTGCACTTTTCCTTGATTACATGTTAGTGCCTCTCTACCCCCTTAGTGTAATGAAATCTAAAATAAATGGAAAACACCGCTCTAGAACAATAGTAATGGATACCAGGAACATTGCATGAGGACATTGAGATTGTGTGACACCTACAGTACTCCAGGTGTTTCCACATGTATGCATGTTAAATAACCATCCAAATTCAAAATAAAAAATGGATTTTTCAAAAAACATAAAATACTGGCAATCACTTGGGGTGCTTATTTGAGAAAGTGCAGTATCTGATTTTTTCACCAAATTATTTAGGATCACCTTACACATATGCAACCCATACATGCAAGCCTCATAATTTTCTGTTATGTAACTTACTTCCATCTCCTTCATTGTTGGCATAGATAAAAGACTCTAAAATTGAAAAAGAAAGACAAAAGTCTAACAACTTTAAGCAATGACTGGTTACCACATAATTTAACTACCAAACACAACAGAGCATGTTTTATCAGGACAAGATAAAGAGAGTTGAAGAAAAAAAGAAAACAATAGTCACTTGCAGATTGTTTAAAGATATTTATAATGTCTTATAGTGTTTGTTAGGATAAAATAAGCTTCTGTGCTATGAAGTCATGAGACTGATTATAACCAATGTTCACTTATCCTTTGTTTAAAGCTACTGACAACATGAAAACATGTAGATGTTGGCAAGGACTTTGACCATGTTAACAAGAAAATCAGCTCTTCGTGTTGAACATTAATTGTACCTCAATATCATCCACTGATTCAAGTTTTGGTTTTGTTACTGCAGGAGTTGGCGATGAAACTGTGTTGCTCGAATCACTGAAAATAATTCATAGTAACAGTTATCGGTTATAATCATTATATAACAGCAATAATTGCATGCCTTATTAGTGGAAAATCAGGATCAGCTAGAAAACTGATTAATCATAATACAATTCTTTATAAAGATGGCCTATGTCACATAATGTGGTTTTCAATAGGGTACTAGCTGTTTGCAAAGAATTGTAGTTATAAAATTAAAATAATTACAAACTAAAAATTAAAAAAATTAATTAAAAAATACCAAGAAGCTAAGCTAAGCTAATATAATAATAAATAAATATAACTTATTATATAATAAATATATATTAGCTAAGCTATTATGATAACAAAGGGTTAAAAAAGGGTACAATTCTTTGGGAAAGTCTGAATCCAGATTCAGTGGCAATTAATGATGGATGAAAAATAAACAATCATATGATGTATCTGGACATGTTGACCAACACTTGCCATCCAGTTTGATCAATATAAATATTGAGGCCCTGTTATATACATGTTCAGAGGGTTAATTCCAACAAGTGACATGGTATTGAAACAGGGACATCAGCAAAGTGAAATGACAATGAACAACAAGAAGATTCTTCTAATTCATGAAATAATTTATGTTTCTTGATGGATCAGTTTGTATTTCAATAATATATTAATATGGCTCACCTTTCCCTTTTTCTTTTCTTTGATGTTGATTTATCTTCTGAAAACAAAAGTAATATGCAAAAAAGTAATAAGAGTATTATGAAGTGGAACTAAGTAATTTTACATCTCATGTACGTGTAATATGCATAATTTTTTTTATAATAATATAAGATTTTTAGCAAGTGAAACATATTACAAGCAAGTAATTTTACATATCAATTAAGCATCGAGGCTAAGTTGTCCACACTGTGAGGGGTGGGGGGGGGGGGGGGGGGGGAATGCAAGCAACGAGTAAACTCTTTGTGTATTATCTGTGAAACCATCAAATAAGGAATTTATTATTTAACTGCTTAATGTTTGCAATTTTTAAGTACCTCTTCCTCAGTAACTTCTTAATTATTCACACTTATCCTGAGCATGCGGACTTACAATTTAACTTCTACCGGTATACTACAGTATAATATACTCACATATTTTACACATTCTCTTTCCCATATACAGTTGAATAATTTCGTAGTTAAATAATAAAGAGGGATTTAACTCTCTCTCTCTCTCTCTTTCATAAGCCTGAAACTGTCATATGCTCTCGGCAACCTTGTCCACTCTCAGAGTGTTTCAATCTGCTTCATTTCTCATTAAGACCTTTAAGAATTCAAACTCTTGTTCTTGTTTGGCTTTTACATTGTAACTCTCATGGCTCTCCCTGAACTCTTGCCAACTCTTACTGACTCTTGTTTTCCTTTGTGGCATTGTAGTTCTTTAAAAAAATTTCTAAATTCACCCCTAGAAAAAAGTTATTATTTTTACTAGAGCTGTCATACATGTAAATACCTTTTGAAGTCAAGTCTCTGTGAACAGCATCTAGCTGGTGAGGAACACAAACAAAAAGAAAACAAGTCTGATAAACTCTTACATCATTAATGTACTTCAATGTCACTTAGGATGTTTGTGCTATAATATTTTGGCACAGATAAATTATGAATCAGAGTCTTAGAGATAAAACTCAATAGAAAAACATCCCAATGTTTAAAAATCAGCACTTGTTACTCTATATATGTACTTGGCCTCAGTGACTGTTACTGTTGTTTAAAAAATAATACTGAAAATCAGTCACATTTTATAGGGGGTCTAATTTTATTAGTACCTAATTTCAACTAGTGTCATCCTTTTAACTATTATATGAGCAGAATTTGTTGGTAGATGGGTAGAATAAGATTATATCCTTCCACAACACAGATTTGTTCTGATTTTTTTCAGGAAGTTAAGAAAATTGGTAAATAAACGCCCTACATGTATCAAACAAAATATAAGGGTCACTGACCATCCAAGTGAGTTATATCTAAGCATAGTTAATGCAACAGCTACCAGCCCTTTATGTGTTTTCAATATTGATTTCTTCCTTGGTTCATGTGCTCATACATTACATGACATGTCATTGTGACTTGAATGGCATGCACTATTAACATAAGGATGCCTATAAACAATTAACATGAACATCAAACAAATTTACATACTGTATAACATCAAAACAAAACTTAATAATGCCACTGATAACAAACATATCACACAAATGTTGATTGGGCAGGGGCGGGTCCAGGATTTTTTTTATGGGGGGTGGCTACAGGTATTACCTAAGTCTATAAAATTTTTCATTGTTGCAATTAAAAAGAAAACTGTTAAAACTGATGGTCTAAAGGGGGGTGGCTAGCGACCCAATCCACCCCCCTGAATCTGCCCCTGTTGGGGTACTGTTACACTGATTAATGTAATGAGCAACCTAGGATTTGTATCTTAATCTTGCACTGGTGCATTTCATGGGTTGCTACGGGGTTGGAAATTGCTGCTTGTCAGCTTCTCAACACCAGTAAAAATCCTTTTAGACATTTACAAATTGTACATTAGTCACCCAGTTTGGCAAATATGATTTTCACATTTGGGTAAATAATTCTTGATGTACAAATGACATTTGACAAAATATATTTTTACTTAAAAACCTTGCTGGACTGTATTGAAATGCTAGGAAACCCTATTTACCTAGAATTTTCATGTAAAATAATACTTGTTTTGTACCATTTGTTTAATGGGGACTATTAAAAGGGGAACATATTTTTATGCAAGTTAAAACTAATCATGGTGAGTGTATTCTAAAAGTTACTTGCCTGGCTGGCGAGTTACAAATAAGTTTCCAACCTCGTACTCCTTGCATGGTGCAAACATTTTGAAATCAATTTAACGAGTACAATACATATCCTGGATTGCCTACTCACAAAATGTAGCACAAAGCAATAACTTCCACATACAAATATTCTTTTCAGAAATGTATACCTTTAAATGGTCTTTTGTTATAACTATTGTACAAGGCTTTCCAACTGGTGATGTCCCATGTTTGATACTGAAAAAATCCAATAATTATTTATGAATAAGGAAATTAAATTCACAGTTTTAAACAAACATGAGATATAATATTGTTACTTAAAAAGGCTCACAACAGTTTTTTCCTCCTTGGGGCTACCATTTTACAGTAGGTGGTTCTCCATTTTATGACCTTCAGATTAGTATATATAGGTATGGGTACTTTGGTTGAAAATTAAATACTTTACTGTGTTGCTTACATGAAACATTGGTTCAACTCCTTAGTACAGTATAACCTTAAGTGCAGGGCTGTGCCTAAAACACTGTACACTCTTGTTATAAATGTACATCTCATGCCAACTGCATAATTAATACCAATTAATAATTAATACCATAATTAATTAATACCAACATAATTTATACCAACCTGATAAAGTCCTGAATGGCAAACTTCTGTAACAAGCTCTGCAATGCTTCATGGCAAACCTCACTTTGACTCTGTTTGTTAATAAGAGAACATACATGTACACGTATTGCTAAGTTCAACAAAGTCATTTTTAATTTTTTTACAGAAACTGCCAGATTTTTTACCTCTGTATAACCATGTATATTTAATATTAAGGAGTAGTTACATGTAGTCTAGCTGTAAATAATTTTCATTTGATAATTTATTTACATCATTTCTCTCTCTATATATATATATATAGACTGAGAGAGAAATCAGTGAAACTAAAACTCCTGGAATCACTCTGAAATGGCCTAAATCCCCACACAGACACAAGTAATACAACAGGGAAACAAGGCAAGGCATTTTTATTGTATTTTTATTCCTGATACTAATCCTGATAACACGTTTGTTAAATTCCCATAGCAACTGTTAAAATTTTCTCTGTTATGCAACATGGCTTCACACAAAGCGCCACGCTGACGTGATGCTCATATTACAAAACTCATAAAGATACTCAATATACGGTTTCTCAAACTAGGAGATTGGGTTACCTGTGATATAAGACTTTAAATTTAACAAATTCAACAAATTAAATACCTTTGCTGAAAGAGAGCTACTCAGTTGAAAAGAATCAACAGGAACTGTCAATGATGGATTGCACAGATATTTAAGCAGTTGGCTCTCTAGCAGTGGATCTACTTTCACTACTTTATCTGGCTGCTTGTTGCTGGCTGAGCTCTCTTCTGCTGGTGTTGATGCAGTGTTTTCTGGTGGAGGTGTTGAAGTACCTAAAGCAAATCATTAAAAGCAAACTTTTTAAGATGTAAGTTTATGATTCTCTGTTCAGATGACTTCATGGAAAAGATGTTTTGTTTTCAAAATTTAACCTGATAATGTCAGTCAGGTGCCATTAAACTACAGTAACATAACTACATGTATGTAGAGCCATGTAGTTGAAGGGTAGTTCAAGGGTACCCATATCCCTCTCTCACTCCCTGGTTTCAGGAAATTTTCATATATACCTCCCCCACTGAATGTTATTGAAAATTCTGAGGAGAGGGAGGTATCAAAAGACAAAGTTTTTAAAGTGCCTATGAAATGAAATTTTCGACCCGTTTTTTATACTAAAACGAACGAAAAGTATTTTTTGGACATCCAAAGTTGGTCAAAAATGAACTTTTCGTGTCCTGGGGCCTGGAACTAGTATAAAAAGAAACAGAGAATGCAGGATCACTGCAACAAACCGTTGAGAATGGCCGGATCTGGGTTTCCAGACCTAGATGGGTATTAATACTTGAAGCGAAACAAAAGAAATGGCAAACTGGATCCTTACGGCAGAAAAACAGAAGCTGAAGCAAATAACATGTTGACATCATCAGTTGTGCAAAAAAGCCAAAAATGCAGTATCACTTTCAAACGCTTCAGTATTTCTCATAAACAAACCACTTTTTTAGCTTTATTACTCATGTGCGTAGCGGCATGAGTTATAAAATGGCTTTCGTTTTTCTTTTTTTCTTATTTTTATTTTTATTATTTTTTGTATCACAATTTTGCATGCAAATTTATGCTTGCATATTTTAAATTGTGCACTTCCGGTTCATAGCTTTGCCATTTACACTTCCTGTTTAGTGACTTCCGGCTACTCTCACTTCCAGTAAAACAGCGTTACCGAAGTGTCACGACAGCGTTTCCTACAACCCCATTTGCATTACTTATGTTCACGTTAGGTATATATAACACTCAGAAAAATCACTGGCTTCATTGTGGTACAGCCTTCATTTACAAAACATTCAATAGTAAACAACACGGTTTGCAGGAATGATGACGGAATGAAAGGAGTAACTCTTCTCCATGTTGGACATCTTCTTATCATGTTTAAAATATATCATAAAACTTTCTTACGCATGTGCATGAGTATAGGCTGCTTGGAGCCTCTTGTTTTTGCAGTTTTGCTCAGTTGGAAATGTCCTCTGACGATGAATTTTGACTACCATGTTGACTATGAAGGAACTGTTGAAGTCACAAGTCTTAATTTGCATATTTTGACCTTGTGCTGGTTGTCCCATATTTTTGGCTCAAATAGGCCAACTTTGAGGTAAGAAAAAACATCGCGCTTGACCATAACTTAAAGGCCTGGTATCACCCATTCGGCTTTGTGGTCGTTTGTTTCTGTTTTCAAATGACGAGCTCGCTTGTGATTGGCTCTTTTGGGAATTTTCGACTGCATTAAATTCAGTCGTCGAGGCATTGGGCGCACAATGCATTTTGGGTGATACTGGGCCTTTAAATTGGAAAATTATGAATCAGTGGAACATGGACTTCAATTTTTTAGTATAAAAATCGGGTCGAAAATTTCATTTCATGGGCACTTTAGAGGAAAGTATGAAACTAAATTGGAATTTCCAGAGGGATGGGGAGTTTAACCCAAAAAACCTTTCATGGGGGTACAATGTACTGTACGTATGAATACCTTCTCAGGACAATACATGGAGGCTTACATGAGATACTAATCTCAACTACAATAAAAAGGATTTATTATAAAATCTTATTAACCTATATATAGGGTGTAAAGCTATAGACAACTACACAGCGGACTACCAAGGGGACGAGCGGACTGTTTAAGCTTTTATTAAGCTGAACACTAAATAAACCAACCTGATAAATCACTGTCTTGTACACCTATTCCTTGGCGTTCCTTTCTTCGCCGCTGGAGACGATCTCGAAGACTTTCTTGTCGACGCTTGTGTTCTTGTATTTCTGTCCAAGTATCAGACATTTTTTTACTTTTTTCCAAGTTAATTTTTCAATGGAAGTTTGGGAGAGTTTTCACCATGAAGTACATACCAATATTCTGCTCCCGTTAACTAAGCAGCCTGGCCTGGTCGAGAGTCGACTTAGCAGCCACCCTTTCTTCTCATAAACCCTTTTGCAGCCGGAGAGCAGCTATCAGCAGTAATGTATGATGGAGAGTTACATTTCAATTCTGTCGAATTTAGGCTCTCACAATGAACCATCTGCTATAAAGGCACTACAGCAATTTTGTTCTGAGAACGAGAAGTCGTTCACCTTCTTCCACTTAGATATCAGTCTTAGGAAGAACTTTATTGATGTGATTCTCAGAGAGTTGACAAGTAAAGAGTTTGGCCTTGACTTCAAAACACACGCTATTTCGGCTTTGCGAATTTTAAGCCGAGATAAGGATGGCCTAGGATCGCTTACTTCTGAAAAATCTACATTTATTCTGCTATCACTCGCTGAACTTGTACCCGAAGAAACTAAAACCGCAAGTAAGTCTTGTTCCATTGACGCTGGCTATAGAACGAGTGGTGTAAAACAAGACAGAAGAGATGATTGTCTGGAGCGAGTTGCTGCCGGTAGCGATGTGGTGATTGAAGCGTTAAAATGTTTATGTAACATAGTTTATCACAGCCCAGTATCCCGACAACATTGTTTCAAGTTGCGATGTATTGAAGGGATCATTGACAGAGTGAAGAAATGGTTCGACAATAGCCTGTTGGTTTCCGATGTAAAGTATTTTGATTTGAGGTTTCTTTTCTTATTAACCGCCCTTGAAAATACTGCAAGAGTGGAGGTTGTTGCTAATAATGGCTTTTGTGTCCTCACCCATGCACTGGACAGCTGTATTCCAGGAAAGGAACAAAGAAAAATTTGCCACGAAACGAAAGTCAGGGATGGCTGCGGACAGCTTACTGGAGCGAAACTACACGCGCTGACGGTGGTAGAAAGGTACGTAAGCTACGCAAAGCTATAAATGAAGCAGTTATGTACTGTTCAATTTCTTTTTCAAATTGTCACCTAGAAAAAGTTAATAATTAACAGCCTGTAGCATTTCTTCATAGGAGGTCCGTTTTGAACCCCCTAGCATCCTTTCTTTTTGTTCCCTTGCAAAACCACTGTCTGAGGAATAGAATTACTTCCACCACATAAGCTTATATTTTTCAAGAAATCTCAAGACAGACAATTCGTTATAGATAATATTAGACAATTTGAGCAACCCTTTATTTGAGCACTTGCAAAAATTAAGTAAACATGAGCAAATAATTATTGCCCTTCATACAGTAGTGGGTTATATGGGAACTGTCTCTGTCCATCAATATATTTGTCGCGGTTCAATTTTTTTTCCAGCCAATTTTATTTTCCCTTGTAAGACAAAGATAAAAAATGGCTTGAATCGTTTTAAACCAGAAAAAACTAGCAAGAGAAAACAGATGTTGTTTCCCAACTTCAAGCTAGTGACAATGTACTATTCTTGGGTATTGAGTATTATATTAAGAAGTATTGAGAAGGATAATTTGGGCAGAAATCACAAAAATGATGCAAAGATTACAAAAGCTTCAATGTTGATGGTTGTTTTTAGTTTGAGGAACTTACAGTGTAGTCCAGCTGTACGCATGACGTGTGGGATAATCTATCATTTTTTAATAGTCTTTGAGATGTAAGAAAGGGGTAAAAATTCCATAAAAATAGTAATTAGTACAAATGTACATGAAAGGGTACATGTTTGAACCTCCCTGAGTGTATAAAATTTTATTTCTTAACCTCCCTCCCCCCCTGCCCCTGTCTCAAGAACATGGAAATTCAAGTAGCCGCTGTTTCCCATCAGAACAGTCATTGTGTTTATTGTTTCTCAGACATCATTTATTCACAGGGTATTAGTGTTCCTATATGGAAATCTACATTGCGTGTATAGTAATGTGCTGTATGTAGGTAAATTTGCACAGTACAATGTATCAGAGCAAACTAACGAACTAGAAGAAAGCAGTTTGATTACTTTAGCGAGCTGAGGCAAATGCACATGGTTTTTGGTTGGTTTAGCGAACTCGCATAGCAAAGTGAACAGATTGCGAGCTAAACAGTAGCTATTCTCTTTGATGTCACTCGCTTTTCAGTGTTCTGATACATACATGTACTTCAATCAAACAAACCTTTTTTCATAATGGGGATATTTTTAGCAGGAAAACGAGCTTTCATGACTGGCGGATGAAAAAGAATCATGAACACTCTGGGAATTGTTTTTCAAGGTTATACAAAAATTGCTCTAGGGAAAAAAATGTTCACATTGTGTTCATGACCTCGTTTTTACATAGGGCTGCGATTGAAGAAACTCCAATAACCTACGCTATTTCACCGAATGAAATTCGACTATCTGCGGAAATCCTGAAAACCATGTTTAACGTCACAATTAATCTACCGGACCCTGACAGTACAGATACTGTTGAACACTGTGAGAGGATTGTGTTTATTGTACGCTCAATCTTTGTGCACCTGAAACCTTCACCTGACCATTCTGAAAACCTTCCAAACCATGCCATAAACATTATGACCAACATGCCAGGTAACTGTCTTAAACATCTGCTGTGGACAATGCCGTCAAGTGTTTGTAGAAAGCTTGCTCAAGATTATGAGGGAAGAACAACATCAAAGAGATACAGGATCCAGTTTGAGGTATTTTGTCCTGCTATTCAATAATATTAATTAAGAAGGTAATATAAAATAATAACTTTTATAATAATGTGTTAATGAGAGAAACAATTAAAAAAAAAATGTCGAAACCGTTCAAACAGATGTGATAATTCCTCGAATGGAGACTTCTAGTTTGCGAATGGATGCAAAAACCGTTCGAACGGATGTCGCAATCAGTCGAACGGATGTTAATATTTTTCGAATGGATAGGCAAACCGTTCGAACAGTTAGTCGAACAGTTCGAACGGATAGGTAAACTGTTCGAACGGATATGCAAACCCTTTGAACGGTTTGTTGAACACTTTAAACGGATTTTTTGAAACGTTTGAACGGATAACGAACACTTAACCTCTTGGAATGGATAACCGTTAGTGTCCGTTTTGCCTTTCACGGTCACAATTCTGTACAAAAAATATTTTCTGAAGAACTTTGGTCTTCTTATTTTACATCTCTTTGAACTCTTTGAAGAACGAGGTATTATACCTGTACAATGCATACTATTGTCGTTCAATTGGATGCAAATAAGCTAATCTGAAAAGGCTGGTTTTTTTTTTCAGTCAGTGGAATGTATGCAAAAAGTAAAGCTTACAACGTGATTCCTATTGTATCTATAGTCCTCAGGAGTGATCACTCTTTCCCGGTTTATTTGCAGTTGAATTGGGGTTTGAAATCAGTTTTCATGGAATTAATATTGTTGATAGATTCCTGTACAAACACTGATTGACATTCTGACCACAAGCATGCTATATGACTCTTCAGTCTTCAGGCCAAGAATGTGGGATGTTTTGGTCTTTTACTTCATCTACTGTTAAAGTGCACCTCCCCCCCCCCTTTTTTCACTTAATCAACTCTATATACGTTGAAAAGTTGAATAGTAAAATATTTCTTGTTTTTAACGTTGCGTTAGTGAGTTATAGAGATTTGACTTCACAAAATGCTAATAAGATGACGTCAATTCAAGATTCGTTTATTATACAACTACTTGTTTTTACCTCCAAGTGATATTTTTTACGAATCAGTTGACTATCCACAGTTTATATTTAGTATTTCTCAAATTGATTTTCCTTAAGCTGTATACTGCATAATTATTGTTAATTGACGTAGAAATAATGGCAAAATCTTCAATTGACATAATTAAATTAGCATTTTGTAACTTCAAATCTCTGTAACTCACTAACGCGACATTAATAGGCTAGTTATGCCCCCAGCTCTTCATATATTTCCTCATGGAATGGGAGTGTCTGCTTAGCTATTTCTTAACCAGTATTCCAGCATTTCAGTTTTTTGATCTCGACACCTTTAAACTGCTTTCTTGACCTTTTAGAACTACAACATGCTGGCAATTCGAGCCATACTAAAAATTCTTGATGATCATCTTGCGTCTGCCAGTCGGCCACTGCAGGAGAATATTATCCCTGTGTTGAGTGTATTTTGTCAAATGGCGCGAGGTGACACAGTAATAAGAAAGTATCTGAGAAGAGAAGTGCTTCCACCACTTGGACGTGTGGGGACCACTCGGCCTGAAGAAGGTAACTTGATAAGGAATGGACTGGTCAGGCTAATGACGTCACCACTGGAAGATATCAAGGTTTGTAAAAAGCTGTTCTGATAGTATTTAATTTGCCAAATGGAGATGATAAGTCTTTGTTCAATTTAATGAACTGAATAAACCTTGTGACTTATCAGTCCCCACCCTACAGTGTATGTGTATAGCATGAAGTGGCTGGATGCTAGTCTATCACAGACTGTTACCCCCCATCTTTACTGCTCACTTTCACCCATTTTCCAGACACTACAAACTGCCAGCCTTCAGGTCAAGTCTATTCTTATATATTGCACAACATTACTCCCCCCCCCCCCCCCCCCCCCCCCCACCAACACACCAATATGTCTGATCTGTAGATGCCCAATAATAATTGTGAAGAAGTTGTGCTTCATTTATGCATCCTTCCCACTGCCCCATGTTTAATGAAAAGGTAGTTGCACTTCTGTGTGCATGGTATATATGTTGTGGTTTAATTTTTGTTTTGGTTTGAAAATTTTCAAACCAGTTTAATTTTTATTTTCCTTTGTCTGAGATTCATTATCATAATCTGGGACAAAGGAAAATGAAAATCAGACTGGTTTGAAAATTTTTAAACCAAAGAAAAAATTGAACCACAACATATATACTGTATACCATACATACAGCTGTATGTATCTTACAAGTGGATATGGGCTAAAAGTAAATTACTGTTACCAAATAGCAGAATTTTCAGATTGAAGTGCTACATGCTCACCTAAGTTTGTTCAGAGAAGTTCTTTGTGGAGAAGTTTATGAAAGGGCTTTGGAATTTTTACAAAAAAAAATACCAATAAACAAAGCAAAATATACTGGTATGCTCAGCAGTTAGGAGTAGCCGTTATGTTGTATGATTGGAAGAAAATGATGTTTAGACCTAAACATACAGGGTATACATTGTGTAGTTTTACCCTAAAAGTGAGTGTCATTGAAGTACTTTTGTGGTTGTTTTGTCAGGAGCTAGTTGCCGATTTCCTGTTTGTTCTGTGCAAAGAGAATGTCAATCGGCTTATTAAATACACTGGATATGGAAATGCCGCAGGGCTACTGGCATCCCGTGGTCTCATGGGAGGGGGTCAGCCACAGGGGAATGGAGGCAATTACTCGTCTGATGATGAGGATTCTGAGACTGAAGAATATGCCACAGACAAGTCACAGATTGATCCTATGATTGGTGAGTACATTTGATGCACTGTCGGCAAGGATCTATACCAACTCAATAAAATGTAGATGTAGAACTCATCTGGGGATTGAAAGAAAAATTCCTTTCGCTTGACTTCCAGAGTTAAAACTTGGGTTGTGTAGCTTGGTTTTAACTTTTAAGTCTGCGGAAGAAATCCATTTTTTATGACAAGTTAAACCAGATCTACAAGTAGCAAAACAACTTGGAGGCATTCCATTGTAAGATCATGAAGTCATTTACAACATACTCTCGTAGAACCATTCAACAAATTCACTTTCATGAATAGACAAAATCAAACTTCAACAAAAATCGCATATTTCACTTTGTAAAAATGCTGTTGAAGGGCTAAAACTTTTATTTGTTAATCACATAAATATACTTATTATAAATAACACCTAGTGCACATATAATCGTCAGGGTATTAATCGGCCTCACCAATATAATGATTTGTTATCAGGTGCTATTCCAAAGGATGATGGAAAGCCAAATCCGCTGGATGAAATGAGCGAGCAAGAAAAAGAGGAGGAAGCTGAGAAACTGGCGACACTGATCCAGGACCTCAACAGGAGAGGTGTGATTAAGACAGCTCAGGTGGGCCCTGATGGCAGGCTCCAAGAGTGCTTAGGGGCACATTATGTGGGGGACCAGGACCCATCAGCTGCAGTGAGAAATGAGCCAGCTGAAAATGGGAACAAAGATAGTACAAAGCCAGAGGATGGCAATCCAACAAGTTAAATAAAAGTATTTAACATGGTAGCATATATGTCATAAAAATGTTTGTAATGAGCTGTGAAAATAATACACATTGTCTATTGTAAGGTTCATCTGCCAGATGAACAAACCATAGTAATAAGCAAAAATACAAGTCAATTCACAGAACATTTTTTGTGTCACAAAATCCTTGATGATCTGTTGTCATAATGCAGTAGCGTAAATAACCTGTTGCTTACTGTAAGTTGGATGCAGTTTCCACAACACTGCCTTTGTTGGGGGTAAAGTAAAAAAAAAAAAAACATTTGGAAATGTTTGTGTAAGTTTCCTAAGAATCCATGATCATAAAAAATAATACTTAAAAGGTTTATATGAGCATGTTGCCATGGATATAAAACACACTAACTGATAACTACTGGCTTGGATACATCCATGGGAAAAAGTTATTATTAAAAAAAGAAAAGAGATATCATTGAAAATCAGTTTTTCAATTGCTACTCTTCATACTTTATGAGAACATTTTTCTTTTAACTTATAATTTCATGCATAATAAACAGA
This sequence comes from Dendrophyllia cribrosa, assembly GCA_024195265.1. NCBI lineage: Eukaryota > Metazoa > Cnidaria > Anthozoa > Scleractinia > Dendrophylliidae > Dendrophyllia > Dendrophyllia cribrosa. The sequence continues at coordinate 40,336,049 of JAJLRJ010000002.1, read as the reverse complement.
TAAAGGAATGCAATTTTTAAAGTGTTTTAAAATTAAAAGTTAGCAGTTAATGTTGAACAAATTTATGATTGAAGCTTTACATTGTGTATCAATTGACAAGATCTGCGTGTGGCTTTGCCGATCAATGGTAAATAAATGGTCATAATGCACAATCAATATACTAGGAAGAAAGGAGGTTTTACACCCAGAATGTACAGTACAGTGTGTAATGTGATAGATCACTGTCATTGAGTAACCTGCATTTTAGTTTCACATGGTACATCCTTCCTTCTTTGCAAAATGCAAATTCTTTGTACCATAATACTTAGTAAACAAGAACCCAGAAAACTCAGGGCTTATTTCAGGTTATTCATCGTGTGTTATAAATAACATTTCTTGTTATGTTAATTTAAGGTGTTATAAATATCTATGATGAATATGTAATAAAAGAGTTTAACACATATTGGATAGACTTGTACTACTTCAACAGAAAATGAACTGTAATGCATCTTGCCAACATTAGAGGGAGTTTGGGACAATTTTAAATTTCATACGAACCCGAGCTGCAGGCAAGGGCTTATACAATAATTTTCAAATTCTCCCAAATTTAACGTAAACAGTCGAACCACCAAAAGGATGGAGGCAAGTGTCCTTATTATAGAGGTCATAGATATAAGATCATTCAAGAGACTTGCACATGAAGACCCAAACTCATCTTTTAGTTATTGTGATATTAATTTTAACGTTTGTTTTGCTTAAAGCAAATTATATCACTGGCCTTAATCATTGGAGTTTATGTAAGAGTATTTGAAGATAAAGAAATCTGTGACAATTCATAATAATATGTTAATATATGATGTAAAATACAGTTTAAAACGAGTAAAAAAATGGGAAGAATTAAATCCAATGTGACAGTCTTTACCCTTTTAGGAACTGTCGTCAATGTAGTCCCCGTAATAAAGAGCTTTTAAAAGTAGTGTTAACATGAGCGGCTGTGTTGAATCAGACCTACAGTACAATCACGAGCCGAAGGTGAGGGATTGTATATTTTTATCTGATCCAACCCGGACGCGAATGTTGTAGACTACTTATCAAATGAAAATGAAATACTAATTAGTTACAACCACTAGCGACCTGCGATCAGGCGGTCTTGTTTACTCGATAAATAAATATGTATCTTGCGCAGCGTTAATTATAGTTATGTGAAAAAGTGTTAAGTTTAACGCTGTAAAAAGTGTTAAAAATGAAACTAGACGTTTTGGCAATGCTGCCTTCATCAGTAGTAAAATGTGTTCGTGGCTAACCAGTGGTGGATGTATATACATACACTAGTGGTTGTAACTAATTAGTAATTTCAAAGCTGTTCTGTAAATATATTGGAATTACAAGCCTTCATTAAATTTTCATTGCTTTTGTATTTTCGTTATGAATTATTAATGAATTTTATAAACTTAAAAGTTTATATCAAATTTACTCTCTGCGGCCGACATTTAGTGTCTTGTTTGCGTTACAGAGGGTCCATATTATAGGGACCAAATGAAGTGTCTGAAATAGAGAGGTGTCCACAATAAGGTGTCCATAATGGAGAGGTGTCCGTATTGAAGAGATGTCTCTTTAGAGAAGTGTCCCTAATAGAGGTTTCAGTAATAGAGAGGCGTCCGTATAGAGAGTTGTCTGTAATAGACAGGTGTCTGTATTAGAGAGGGGGTTGGTAATAAAGAGGTGTCTGAAATGAGGCGTCCCTAACAGAGGTGTCAGTAACAGAGAGGTGTCCATAACCAAGAGGTGTCCATAATAGAGAGGTGTCCGTATAGATAGGTGTCCATAATAGAGAGGTGTCCTTATGGATAGGTGTCCATTATAGAGAGGTGTCCGTATAGATAGGTGTCTATAATAGAGATGTGTTGGTAAAGATAGGTGTCACCATAATAGAGGTGTCTTTATAGATAGGTGTCCATTATAGAGAGGTGTCCGTATAGATAGGTGTACATAATAGAGATGTGTTGGTAAAGATAGGTGTCACCATAATAGAGGTGTCCTTATAGATAGGTGCCCATAATGGAGAGGTGTTCATAATAGAGGAGCTGTGGGATGGGGTGGCCTATCAGGGGATAAGTGCGAGGAACTGGCTGATACTTTAGACCTGCTTATACATCAAGCAACACATTTTTTTATGATGCAGTAAAAACCTGGATTTAAAAACCTAGATTTTTCCAAGTTAGCCTTAAAAGTTTCTTATATACTTGGTGTCTACTTAGAATTTAGGCTTTTAAGGTTCTTAAATAGGTTCTTTTTTTTTTTTTTTGTACATTTTATTGAACAAAAGAACCCATTTATACATATATATATATATATATACTGAGATATATATAAAATTACAAAGTGACAATAAAACAAAAGAAAGAAAAAAGAAGAAAAGAGAAATCATTACATAATGTGCACAGAGAAAGGGTATTGCTAACAGCAGGTCATTATCTTGAAATATACATTCATAAACAGGACATATTTCAGATATTGTTTGGACTACAAAGTATATTAAACTAGGATGAGGGGAGCATAACTACGTCAAGCTAAAAGTCTATTTTAAGCTGAATAATGAGCTTGGATATAAATTCAGATGTAACCACTTTCCTTTGCATGGTTTTGCATGCGTAGTGGTACTGTTTTGCATATAACAGAAGAAGACGCAAGTCCTTCATCTGATTACTGGATAGATTGTTAGTTAATGTTGGTAGGTTAAGAAAAAACTGTAGCGGGGTGAGACTGACGTTAGTTTTGTGTACGTTATTAAACCACTGAAGGGATTCGTCGCATAGTTTGATAAAAGACTGACATTCGAAGAATGCATGTTCAATAGAGTCGTTCTCACCGCACATTGAACATTTTACACAATCAGTTATCCCAAAGCGTTTGAGTTCTTTATTGGTGACTACTATTCTGTGAAGCAGTTTGAAATAAAATTGCCTTAACTTATTATCCCGAGTAATGTTATAGTTGTTTTGCATGTGGTACATCCACTTATCAGCAACTTCAGGACAATGTTTCCGCCATGATTTAATGGCGGTTGGTTCAATGTCGATTTTCTCTGCAAACAGTTTATAAAACTGTTTGCAGGAGGTTTTCTTTAAATTTAGAGTGATATCTTCAGCTAAATGGAAATCAAGATTTTCACCAATTGAGTTGAGATGCCCAAGGTCTCTATGAACTGATGCACTGCTTTTGAGATGTGCGGGAATGGCTGAGATGATCTGGTAGTATTGCAAAAAGTTAGCTTTGATTTTGTATTTGTCATTGAGTTCTTGTGGTGAAAGGTAATTGCCTTGATCATTCAGCAAATCTTGTATAAAAATTATATTCTTGTCTCGCCAGGCCTTCCAATAAACCGATTTGTTTGCAATATTTATGTCTCTGTTATTCCACAAAATAAATTCGCGTTTCAATGGATCTTCGTAGTTCCTACGCAGTTGTTGAAAGTAATCAAGGAGTTCTCGGTAAAATAGAGGGATTTTTCTGTCTAGTTTCTCGACACTGTAATTACAGTCAAGTAGAAACAAGAGCCCGCCACATTTTTCAAAGTGGTAGTTAGGGATTGCCGTCCAATGATCTTTGGTGTTGCTTAAAAGTCTGCTTATCCAACTAAGACGTAGCGCTTTAACGGTAATCCTGAAGCAAGGGAAACTTAAACCACCCTTGGATAACGGACGGAACAAAACCTGTCTTTTGATCTTATCTGTTTTATTTTTCCAAAGAAAAGCAAATAGTTTCTTTTGCGTCTGTTGAATTACTGCTTCTGGAACGGAAAGCATGGAAGCAGTGTAGATTAACTGAGACAAACCTAGAGATTTTGCGAGCAAGGTTCTTCCAAAGAGCGTTAGGTCCCGCGACAGCCATATATTAAGCTTCGTTTCCATTTTCCTTATTTTGATATAAAAATTATTTTTGTGGTTACCAACTTCATCATGTGAGAGATAGGTTCCAAGAAATTTGATGGGATCTTTTGGACACTTAAATTCTAAAGGTTCTGTCTTGTTTTTTCTCAAAGTACCAATCCACAGCGCCTTTGTTTTCTTTTTGTTTAGCTGCAAGCCGGACAGTATTCCAAATGAGTTCACTATGTTCATCGCATTTCTCAGTGACTTAGTATCTTGAGAAATAAGAGTGGTGTCATCCGCGAACTGTGAGATCTTTACGTTTTGTCCATTCGGGAGTTCAATTCCCCGGCAGGATTGATCTTGGCGTATTTTGAGACGGCTAACGTTTCAACCGCTAAGACAAATAAAAGAGGACTCAAAGGGCACCCTTGTCGTACACCTCGGGAGACTTTAAAGTAATTAGTCATAAAACCCGCATTCATCACGCCGCTTTCGACGTTGTTATAGAGAATGGATATCCATTTCCTAATGTTTGGACCGAAGTTGTAAAGTTCGATACACTTGTGAATAAAATTCCACTCAATAGTGTCAAAGGCCTTGCGAAAATCAATAAAGAGTAGAATGCCTGGGAGGTTTTTAGCTTCTGTATATTCCATAATATCATTTAAAAGCCGAACGTTTTGTCCAATAAATCTTCCCTTAATGAAGCCCGTTTGATCAGAGTGAATGAGCGAAGAGAGTATTGTCTCAATTCTTTGGCCAATAGCTTTTGCCAAAATTTTATAATCAACGTTTAAGAGGGTTAATGGTCGCCAGTTAGACAACTCAATAAGGCAAGAATCGTCTTTTGGTATCAAACAAATAACTCCACGCCTCTGAGATATTGATAATTGTCCGTTGTTGAAAGCTTCATTATATGAATGGAGGAGGTGTATACCAATCAGATCAAAAAATGTTTCGTAAAATTCTTTAGAAAAGCCATCCTCACCAGGGGATTTGTTGTTTTGAAACGATTTCAAAACATTTTTTAACTCATCAAGTGTCAGATTGGATTCAAGGGCCATTGATTCCTCAGGCGATAATTGGGGAGTGTCTATGTCCTCGACAAAAGCGTTAAAGTCCTCATTGAAGTCAGTGGAATTTGATAAATTTGTTTCAAGTAGATCGCTATAAAATGATTCTATCTCCTTATTAATTTGTTTCATGTCTGAAATAATCACGCCATTTTCAAGTTTCAACTGTGCAATGACCTTTTTATCGTAGTTTCGCTTCTCTAAATTGAAAAAATAATTTGTAGGTTTCTCGCCTTTTTCAATCCATCGGGTTTTTGAGCGGAACATGGCTTCTTGGCCTCTCTTTTCGTATATTTCCTTAAGTTCTATCTTGATGGATTCATATTCATCTAACAGAAATAGGTTCTTATTATTCCACTTAAGAGATACTCCAGAAATACTCACACTAAATCCTATAGAATACCTAACGAGAAGAAAACTTACCTTCAGTACAGCTTCCTATCTAGAACTATAAAACAATGGAACAATTTGCCTGCCATGTTGGCTACAGCTCCTAATATTCACTCTTTTAAGAGTGGGGTTTGTCAGCTGACGCATTAAGAACTTTAAGAACTTGACCGCGACCAGAGCACATAAGCCTCGAAGAGAGGGACTGCTCTCATTTTGGTAAATGTAAATGTTATTTTCTGAAAAGGAAAAGGTGCCAACAACGACAACAACTAGTCTATTTGGGTGTGGTCACTTCCTTATGTATATGAAACATGCAATACTGTCTAAAAAGTAAGACTACATTCTAAGCACAAACACACCCTGCTCTAGGTCCTCTGATTTATTTCAAGTTCTTTATGCCCTATACACTATACACTGTACACTATACCCTATACATTATACACTATACCAGAAGCTTATCACGTAGAATTCTCTGTTATGAGCTTCTAACTATACCCAATACACTGTAACAAAGAAGATCGATCTGCAGCTCCGTTCATCATCCCCAGGTCTCTATGCGAAGGCCTTCCCTGCAAAATCCTTCTTTTGGGTTGTTCTCATAGCCAGAAAACAAACTGCTTACCAAAATGAAAACGATCTATAAATAACAAAATTGCAATTTATGATAAGTTATTTCTCGGCTAGTTGTAATTGAACGTGATCATGGCCAGATCCGGACAACTAAATTCGAGGGCTGTTCGCTAGACCATAGACACAATAGAAAAATTCCTTCTGAAATTCGGCTTTGTTCATTGACTAAAATAAACTAATAATACTGAGTTTTTGCTGAAGATGAATGATGACTAAATTATTTTAATTGGATACTCTCGGCGACAAGAACCTGACTATAAATATAAACTTAAGTAGCTAATAAGTGGCTCCGGCTACTTTGTTATAGGCATACATGGTCAGACTGGCACAGAGTACAATACAATACAATGATCAGTTATGATCTCACTATATTAAAAATAACAAAGTAGCCGGAGCCACTTATTAGCTACTTAAGTTTATATTTATAGTTTACTTTAGTTTGAAATTTACCCATTTTCGCCATGTTTGTTTACGTTGCTATGGAAACGCTGATTAGCATAAAAAGAGCATCGTCCAAAACTTTCATCCAAGCTTAATATCTGGTATCACATTCATTGAGCTAAAGTTAGATTATGTATTTAAGCGCATTCAAAAAGGGAAGTGTGACCCCCAAAAAAATATACTTGGAGCCACCTTAAGCTAGGAAGAATTCCCTGGTTCTGCATGGGACTCGCTCCTTGATTGCTTTTAGAAATAGTTTTTAATTTGCTGTTAATTCTAAATGTTTTTTATTTATAATTTTACAGTCGAACCTCCGTATTAACAGGGTGTTCGTATTACTAATACAGAGAAAAGGAAAGCGGCTTCACATGGATGACGTAATTCTGGTAATTTAAGTGTTATATTGTTTTAAGGAAAAATACACAGTAATAACCGCATTTAACCACACTAAGACACTAACAAATTACGATTAGACAAACGTTTGTAATTTTCATTTAACCAAACTGATAGTATTTATGTAGTTGACTGACTTCAGCAGTGGCGCATTTGAGAACATTTTTATCCGCTTAGAATTAGTCAAGGGCCTGGTCGCACTACAGTCAAAAACAAAAATCCGCCCGTGCAAAAATCGAGGAAAACAAAAGAAACCGCTCCGGTGAGACACGCTTTTTGTGGAACGTTTTTGTTTTTATGTCATTTTTCACGGGCTAATTTTTGTTTTTGACTGTAGTGCGACCAGGCCCCAAGTTGGCCGTATTAAGGAGGTTAACTTTGCGTAGTGAGCCGATTGTTTTAATCGGGACGGAAAAACTGTCCGTTGTCCATATTACGGGTGTCCGTATTAAGCGGGTAAATTTTACTGATTTTAGAGAAAATGTATGAGCGTTCGGTCGGGACCAGCTCATCTGTCCGTACTAACTGGGTGTTTTAAGCGGGTGTCCGTAAAGCGGGGCTCGCCGACTGTACTTGTGTTTCATTTATTTTTTATTCTCTTAGTATGTATTTATTTATCTACGGAAGGTCGAGATTTCCGTCGCAGACTGAAAATTTTTCTCTTTGTTGCCATGTTCGAAACAAACCGCTGAATGTAGTTTATTTTCATTGTAGTCTTGTGGTAAAATGTGTGTTACACACGTAAAAACATAGCGACGAGGACTACTGAATAAGTAACTTTGCATGTAAATGTTAGCGACTCGCATTAAATTAACGAGTAGACTGTGAGCCGGCTCTTTTCCTATTTTTGTTTTCTTATAAGGCCATCCCAATAAAATGTTTCGTTTCCCATCGCCTTCCCTATCGTAAAAGTGGGTCGGTCGGTCGGGCCAAAAAAAAAAAAATTGACCGAGGGATCCTCAGTTCAGAAAAAGCCTGGATGCTAACTAAGAAGGCCTGCTTACTAACCTGCTTACACGTGTGCTTTCGATTGCCAATGTTTTCCAAATCCAAATTTACTCCTTATCTACAATGGAGGCTAATAAATTAAATATGAAAGATTTCTACTCAAAATAAAGCCTGGATCACATGTTAAAAAAGTAAAATTTTGCCTGTCAGACAGTGTATCTGAATTTTTTTCTTCTTACTTTTCCAAAAAAATGGGTCGGTCGGGCGATGAGAAACGAAACATTTTATTGGGATGGCCTAATTTTTCTCAACTTCATCGTGAATTTGCATAAGTATAATGAATGAGCTCGCACGGGTTGAGTCTAACAAAAAAAGGATGTCGGTAAAGGGTGTCTCGTGGATGTATATGACCTGACACGTTGAACGAGGAGAAGCAAAACTTGCGCCGTTGCGCTTCGCGAGAAAACCCCACTGGCGCGCTTGCATTTCGAAGTGAGAAACATTTTATGAACTTGTTATAATTTATATCATCATGTACAATTGATCTCAATTGGGTGCCGCGATTCCTAGTTGTAACCACGTGAGACGTTTGACAGCCTCAAAATATTGACATTTTGTATTCTTTGTTGACGAAAATTTGCATATGACTAATTTCCTCGTGATTTGGACGGATAACTTGGGTCATGGCGAAACGACGGCTTTCCCGTGTCGTAGAAATTCTAATCGGAACGATGGCGTTGTTATTACCATTGAAAATTTCAGGTGAGTGTTTGATTTATTCATATTTTGGATTCATTTAAATAGCAGAGCACAGCATTCTATCCCTTTACCATATATCACTTATACGACATGGCGCAGTTCCTCTTTGTTAATCGCTACTTACAATATTGAACGCGCGATATTTTCCGTTGAAACCTTTTATTTCTTCAGTTAGTAGTACAGGTGAACTACATTTAACAGTTAAAAAATGTTTAGTTTTGTAAATACAAGCGATCAGCTCTTTCATCAAGGTTAAAACCCACGCCACTTACATGTGTCGTAATCTTGTTCTATCTTTCATCAGACCACTCCTTTCTATTTTATCATTAACACTCTAAATAATACGGTAAAATCCCAAGTCCTCAACTTTATTGGCCGGAAAAATAAAAAAAATGTTCCGTTCACTTTGAAGAAACAAATCTTTGTGCGTGTCCGGCGAAATTTTCATACTCGACCGACACTCATGCGTCCTTTTGTTTCTAAAATAAAGCTTAAAATCTAACACGTATATAATTATAATTATATATATATATTTTTTTTTTCAAGAAATACTTTATCAATCACCTGGAAGAGGCGAAGAGTTTATCCTTTTTTATATTTCCTCAGCGTTTCACTGAGCCGTAACAAAGTAAATGACTGCTACGGGCCCCATCTCGCGGACTGCGAAGTCAAACTTATCTAGCAGTGATTAATTGTGTTTTGGAGAAATTGTATCATTAGTCATGTGCGGCCTTCCTTGTTGTAGGGCTCGACATTAGGATTGTAGATCCATACGGAAGTTGATCCATTAATCCAATACAACATTATATAGTTACCACTTTTGTTATCAGGGGAATTTAGATGGCGCTTTTTGCCGGACAAACGTGTAAATTGAACATGTTAAAAGGAATACCCAGGAAAATTAAAGATTCGGGACAATCACTGTAATTGCTTTTCGTTATCACCCAATGACGTCTAGAATCGGTCCAGGTTGGTGATTTTGACGTGTTTACCTTGAACGGTGAAAAACCCTTCATTTATCTTATGTTTATAAACAAAATTTGGGCGATATTTTTAACAAAAATATAAGCTTGCAATTACATTCTGGAAGAACAATTTCGTTAGACAAAAATCTCTTCTTCAACATCAGTAAAACTTAACCAATTATATGTAAAGAAGGATTTAATTATTTTTCTAATGACGACCTCCTCCGACATTGTTGCGGACGTAAATGTTTCCCAGTTCAGGCGCCGCGCGAGAAACATTTGTTGCGGTCGCAAACCTTGCTTCCCTGTCGCAAAGAAATGTTTTTGAAGAACTGGGCTCGCATAGTGCAGTTGAGGATTTTCAAAATAAATTGAACTTCAAAGGTATTAAAATGCGATTCCTGTTGTAAAACTGATTTGTGGTGCAGTAAATAGCGTGACAAGGTAAATCAAACAACAGGTTTTGAATTTGATAGATCGAAACACGCAAAACAGCAGCTGGATTGGTTACAATAGAGCAAGGAAGTCATGTGTTATATTATGTGGCCATGCGATGCTATTTTAGGAACAAGGTGTAAACAATTTTTCTACCCTCTTGCATAAAGTAATAAGGTCACTGTCGAAAATGAGTTTGAATGTTTAAAAAAGGCAAACCGGGCGTCGGTAGGCAATGAATATTTTTTAACTCTCCCTCGCGGCTGAGTGCCACAAAATGAATTTCTTTTTATTTCGAAGCAAGCTGAGTATTGTGAAGGGAAAAATGAACATCTCGTCCACTTTCCTTTTTCTGAAGACTACTATACAGGGAGATTTTCCTTTGCCTAACAGAGTTTTCATGTCTTCAGGTTTATCGAGTCATTCTATTGCACTAATTTGCAATTTAAAAACTTCAGACAAAACATGAAAACTTAACTGATTTTCAATGAATCTGTCATGCGTGATTCACCGGCGCAGGTGTGTCTTTATACACCTGTTACTAGTAACACAGTAGTGTGCCTTCTCATATGCTCACACGACGGTCAGTCACAGCTGAGTTATAGGATTTTTCATTCGCCATGCCATTTAATATCATTTAATCACATACTTTAACTCTATATTCAAATTTTAATTCAATTAGAAAAAGAGAAAAAAATACAGCTATAATTGTACATGTATTTACATATTAGTCACAGTTAAACGATTTTAAAGTTGGCAGCGGAATTATCCAGTTTTTTAATTTTTTTTATTTTAAGGTAATTTTACAGATAAATTCTTCTAATGAAAGAGATTTCTCTTTAAGTTTCATATATAGTATATATAAATAATACTTCATGAAGAGGAAGGTGTAATTTAGTCTTTTCGCCGCATAAGCTCTCCAGTTTTGGTGTTTCTAATAATTAAAAATAGCATTTTCTTTTCACCATTTATTGGTGTTATTAAACCAGCCTAGAAGTTTCCCGATAAAGGTTTTGGCGAAAGTGCAGTCTATAAAGATGTGTTATATGCAGTCCTCCACACCATAGTAAATACAATCACTGATCAGCTTCAGTTCCTTTCTGGTAAAAAACTCTTACAATCCGTTGAATAATTTTAAAGGCATTACCTTAATTACGGTTCTTGACACAATTTAGGTATAAACTCAAAAAGCTGATTAAATCTGCCTTTAATTTCCATTACAGTAGCCTTACATTTTGAATTGTTTGTTCTACACTAGAGTGACGTCTAGTACAAAGATCCCTTCTTTAAGGAGATCCGAAAAGAAAGTTACCACGATGGTCGGTGGTCCTCTGTATTTTTATTTATGACGTATTTATTGTTCTCAGGTCTGATTGAGCCTCCGTCAGGAGTGACCGTCAAAGCAGTACACGGCTCTGATTTTCTGATTATATCATGGAATTACCAAGCAAATGTCAGCTATTATAGAATTATCTTCAGTAATCCACCAGATGAGGCTGGGCCTATGCCCGTCTACTGCCTTCCAGATAACACTACATGCAGTTACTGTGTATCAAACATGAACAGACCGGCTGTGTCCTGCAGCACACTGGACAGCCACTATACGGGTGCTATCGGTAGGAAACTTGACTTTGAGCAGCTCGTAAGTGTGAGGGTTGAGGCGTGTGGGGATATGTACCCGGAAGCTTGTGTGCAGAAAAGTAGATGGAAAAATTACACCATTCCGCCTGGAGGTAAGTTGTAAAATGTAGCCTGGGTGCAAAAGGCTTTACTCGCCCTCTCATGTCTCTCATATTACTCGCCCTCTCGTGATAGATGTGCTGCCCGCTGACCAGCATTCGGTCGACCAACCAGCTTCACGAAACCGCGCCGCGAGAAAAATCTCGAGGTACCCAGAGTATGTAGAATGGTTTTTCGTGTACTTCCGAGAAAATAAAAACCAGTTTGCTTTGATTTTATGGTTGCTGAGTGCTGCAAGTGATTCGAAAACAGGCGGGACGCTCAGAATCATCGTTTGTTTTTTAATCGATTGCTGATTACGTGAATTAACGTGAATGGACAGATGTTATAGATTTTGATCTGGGGGTTAACGATATCCTGCACCAGAAAACTGCCCTAATTAAAAACCTGTAGCATACTGCTTCGACGTTGCAGAACCAGGGAATTCTTCCTAGCTTAAGGTGGCTCCAAGTATATTTTTTTGGGGGTCACACTTCCCTTTTTGAATGCGCTTAAATACATAATCTAACTTTAGCTCAATGAATGTGATACCAGATATTAAGCTTGGATGAAAGGTTTGGACGATGCTCTTTTTATGCTAATCAGCGTTTCCATAGCAACGTAAACAAACATGGCGAAAATGGGTAAATTTCATTACGTTCTAATTCGCTACGCTCAAACGAACGTAAATTATTTTACTCTTCAACTCCCGTAATACAAATAAAGCACAACAAGGAATATGGTAGGATACGCGAGCGGATCCAAGAGCACAGTTTAATACAAAATAAATGTAGTTATTACATCATAATTGTAGGTATTATTGATAACTCAAGTGTCGAATTACTGAAATAACGCAATGCAAGACTAAATACTTTATCTCAAAATACCTGATGTTTTAACCTAAGAAACAGAATGTAGTTATTACATCATAATTGCAAGTATAATTGATAACACAAGTGTCGAATTACTGAAATAATACAATGCAAAGCTAAATTACCTGATGTTTAACTTATGAAACAGAATGTAGTTATTACATCATAATTGTAAGTATTATTGAAAACACAAGTGTCGAATTAATGAAATAATAGAATGCAAAGCTAAATACTGTCTCCAAATACCTGATGTTTAACTTAGAAAACAGAATAACTGTAAATATATGTGGTCCCTAATGTTATAAACTTAAATACCTAGTTACTTGTAACCTACTCTCGATGCTCTCTTCAACATACATATCCTTTGCAGAATCAGACTTCCATCTACCGTGTAATTTAAGCAGCCTTTCAGGAACCGAGTTACTACTATTACGCACTGCAGAAGTAATTCCACCGGATCTTAAGCTGTGAAGACCGTAATCATTAGGGTCAAAACCCAGATTTTTTAAGGTATCTCTAAGGATTTCCCTACATCTGGAATAAGAAATCTTACCACTCCTTAATATATAGCTAGAATTACTACTGTGAAAAGTAAGAGGTCTGAATAAAGGGAGAGTACTGTTATCGTCAATACCAGCCAAACCCAAGTATCTTCTCAAGACACCCACGGGGCAGTACTTTGTTCCGGATATGTTAATATATACATAATTCCCTTCCCTATATATGTCGGTCTTACTTTGGGGTATGAAAATCCTTATGTAATCGTTACAATATTCAATATGCTGAGGAGTAATATTGCTCAACTCATCATAGCGAAAAAACCCCGCGAAAGCTAAGGAGCATAAGGCAGCAATTCTAAGGTCCTTTAAATTAGCATCTTCTCTGTTATAAACGTCAAGAATATTTTTAATGATATCTGTAGTAAAAGGCTTCTTTTTCTTAACTGGCTGCGATTTACGGCGTTTGGCAGACTCAATAATATTTCTGCAGAAATCAGTATCCAACGGATTACGATCAAGACTTGGTGCAAACGAATGCAGCCATTTTAGAGCAGCATGTGCTAAAATTACTGAAGAACTGGAAGTAGAAGACTGATGCACTTCAAATAAATAAAGGGATACAACGCCTATAGGAAAAGGCAGCTGAACTCCGAATTGTTTAGTTTTGCACCAATCAATAAACTTTCTAATAACGCGTAGGTAAGTCTTAGCTGTAGAGTCCGCCCTGGACGTCAACATCACATTTAGAACTTGATGAATGTTCAGTGAAGCTAAATTTGGGAAGCCTTCCCATGAACTGCTTGACGAAACAATCGGAGAAAAAAAACAGAACGTAACAAACAAAACTGAAAAGACATAACCCTCGGCCTGTAAAGCCAATAAACTGCTCTATGCCCCAGAACAAGAAGGTGCAGTCACCCTTTTCGCTAAGGCCAGTGCCACATAGGTCAATTTAGAACAAACAATAAGGTGCAGTCACCTTTATTTAGGCCAGTGCCCCTACGAATACCAAGCAAACCGTGAGTAAATGCCGCAATAGTCCTCTACTGTGTAAACTCCATTCTTAGAGCAATAACATTCCCCACAAAACTCTCAGATCCTAGAAGGGAATTAAGATTTTTACCATGTCTCAAAACCTCTTTACCGACATGAATGGTATAAGCCGAAAGGTATTTGTTATATTTGTGTATAATTAACGGCCAGTAATGAGATGAAGGCCAAAAAGGTACTACAACCGTACCGACCGCATTCTGGGAGTTCATGTAGTGTAATATTCTCGGAACGATAGAAACAGGGGGAACCACCAAACAATTCTCCCCACTTAGGGGCTGGAAGAAAAAATCTACACCCGCTGTATTGGGGTTCCAAAACCTCGAAAAGAACCTAGGCAGCTTATGATTATAAAAATTGGCAAAGCAATCTACAGTATGGGGCCCCCAACGAGCATCAAGAGACCGAAAGAATTCGTCGGAAATTTGCCAGTCATCGGGATCAACGAGACGGCTTATATAGTCAGCCTGCTGGTTCATAGTACGAGGGATCCATTGTACCTCTAAATGAATCCCCGACTGGATACAAATATTGAAAATGTTCCTAGCCATCTTGTGCAAGTCTATTTTCATGCTGCCCACTTCAACGATCTTAGCAGCGGCTTGATTATCTGTAAACCATTTAATATGCGATCCCTCAAGGACCGACACAAACGATTGCAATGAAAATTCAATAGCGGATAGTTCCCTCCATGTGGAACTTTGCAAACTCTCGCTCTCTGTCCACATTTTGTGGCATACATACTTGTTGTTAAAGCCAATACAAGCACCACATCCAGTGACGCTGGCGTCGGAATAGACAAAATAACTAGGATGTTTACTTAAAAAACAATATCTGCTATTCATATTCATCAAATTATCCTTCCAAAAATACACTTCCTCCTTGCAATAATCGTCAAGACAGAATACAGAATCCCATTGGTCTTCGCACAAGGTAGACATGACGCAGTGTCTAGTCATTATCCTACCAATATTACCGACTACAGGACCGGTGGAAATAATTTGACCCGTAAAGGAAGCCAACGCTCTAGCGGAAACTTTAAAATCGGCTTCAATAATACGATCGATGGTGTTCATAATCCTTGATACTCTTCTGTCTACAATTTTCAACGTACCCAACACAGAATTCCAAGATATACCTAACCAATCCAATATTTGGGTAGGTTCCCATACCGATTTCTCATCGTTAACTACAAAACCCGCATTACACAGATCCCCCTTACAGCTTGGGCCTTAGTAAGACAATCTTTATCCTGAACTGTCGCCCAGCCGTCGTCCAAGAAAATAGCTATACATAAACCCTGTATTCTCCAATGTTTCTCTAATGGTTTCAAGAGCTTGGTGAATATATAAGGGGCTGTAGACAAACCAAAGGGAAGAACAGTGAAAACATAAAATACTTCATTGTTGGAATCGGAATCCCGCCAGGAAAATCCCAGAAAAGTTTGGTGTTCCTGCAAAATTTCAACGTGATGATAGCCGCTTTTTAAATCAAAAGAAAACATGTACGAATCCTTCGCAAAATAAGCCATAGCAATTTTCCAATCCTCATATTTAACCCTTTGTTTAATTAAACACTTATTTACGTGGCGTAAATCAAGAATTAACCCCTTTTTCCCGCATGGCTGTATAGACACCGATAAGGGGTTAACTACTAAGGGTTGCTGATTAACTTTACAAATACGACCAGAATTAACAAGCTCAAGGACTGCCTGGTCCACAAAATCAGCATGAAGTCGAGAGGACTTATTGTTTCTTAGCCTTACAGACCTTGGAAAGCTAATGAACGGTAATTCGTACCCATGTTCAATGGTCTTTAAAATAAAATGCGGTGCGCCAATGGACCTCCAAAACTGTATATTACTCTTTAAGTTACCCTTTACACCTAAGGACTGTTCACTTTCGAGCTCATATTTTTCTACAAGTTCTTCTACCTGCGCCAAGTCGTCATCAGTGCTTGATATTTGGATGGAATTGAGTTGATTGGCTTCCTGTCGACTTGTTGTAGGAGAGTCCAGGACAACTGTTGTAGGTGGAATACTGCCAGCTTCCTGGCCAAAAGGTGGATCTGCAATCCTTAGCCCAGTGTCCATATTTGCCACATTTGAAACAGCGGGAGTGCTCGCTAAAAGTGTCTCTACGGCCTAAGGGAAAAATGACAAAACTGGACAAACTGTAAAACAAGGGGAGGGGGGGGGGGGGGGGGGGGGGGGGTAGTCGATAAAGTTGTACAAACTGTGTGGATCGCAAGCGTGAATGGAGCTCAGTGAGCGGCACACTGTATAAGAACTAGAAAACCGACCAATCAGATGATCTGCGTATCTGAACAGACAATGCAGGGTGTGCCAAGTGTGAAAGCGAAACAAGCAGTACTAATTACTTGGAATACCAGTGGAAAATACATTTACGTTCTAATTCGCTACGCTCAAACGAACGTAAATTATTTTACTCTTCAACTCCCGTAATACAAATAAAGCACAACAAGGAATATGGTAGGATACGCGAGCGGATCCAAGATGATATGAACTCACAAAGTAAAATAGAAAGGCAATGCAATAGGATAAACCTTTTTTATCTCACCACGAAAAAGCTGATTATCAGCGCCCATCGACATTCTTGGCCTTTTGCCGCGATCATTACTAAATTGCTCTTTTTGACGCCTTTTGCTACTCGCCACCTCTCTTGCTTTCTTGAGGCGTTTTTCATCCTCGGAGCCAGACGCCAACTCGTCGGACTCGTACTCTGCGACAACTTGCCAGCCGTCTTTACTCTTGTCGGCGATCTTTATTAACTTTTGTCTTTTGCGGATAAGTTGCCTGGCTTCTTGAGAGAGCTGTTTCACACGTGCTATGTTCGGTTCCGTACGGTCACTTTCGACTTCAATGCTTTCAATGATGGAATCTAGCTCGGCGTTAAGCTCAAATTGCTTCTGATTGCCTTTGAATTTTAACTGTACAACCTCTTTGTCGATTTTACTCTTCTGCTGGATCTCCTTCCCTTTATCATCCAATTTCTTCTCGAGGTAATCCTTGAACATTGAAAAGACTTGTTCTACGACAACTGGGTTGCCTCCGCTACCGTCAGCCGGCTCGATTCTTTCTGCTGAACGAGGCCCATCTGAAGAAGATTCTTCGCTTAGTGGCTTATCAGTAGGCATAAGTACAGTAAACGGGGGTGGTTGAAAATAATGGACAAACTGCTTAGTCGATAAAGTTGTACAAACTGTGTGGATCGCAAGCGTGAATGGAGCTCAGTGAGCGGCACACTGTATAAGAACTAGAAAACCGACCAATCAGATGATCTGCGTATCTGAACAGACAATGCAGGGTGTGCCAAGTGTGAAAGCGAAACAAGCTGTACTAATTACTTGGAATACCAGTGGAAAATACATAACTAAACTGTTCGATTTTGAATAAATCGCTGAAACATTTTTATTAATCAGAAAAACTAACGCGGAGAGATTTCGACGTTTCGATGACATCCTGTCATCATTATCAAGAAAATGAAGAAAATTTACATAAGTAAGAATTCTATTGCTCCAGCGCAATTGATTTGCTTGGTACTGCAATCTTCAAATCTCCTGAATAAATGCAGCTTGTTTTCGCGTTTTAAATAACAAAAGTCAATCTTATACGTATTTTAAAACGCGAAAACAAGCTGCATTTATTCAGGAGATTTGAAGATTGCAGTACCAAGCAAATCAATTGCGCTGGAGCAATAGAATTCTTACTTATGTAAATTTTCTTCATTTTCTTGATAATGATGACAGGATGTCATCGAAACGTCGAAATCTCTCCGCGTTAGTTTTTCTGATTAATATAATAACAAAAGTCAATCTTATACGTATTTGAAACATTTTTAACATGTGTTTTTCATGTTTTTCATGCGGTCAAATATTTCATAGGTCTCACAAATTATCATTAAATCGCCACAGAAAGTTTCCTCAGACTTGCAATTACCTCTGACTAACTTCTCGGTAATAAAGAGATCGAGCTTTTCATTCAAATGCAGTTTTGCTTAACGTTTTCATTCTTTTAAAACTGCATTTGAATGAAAAGCTCATGATAAAAATATTTCATCGATTTATTTAAAATCGAACAGTTTAATTTGTTTGAAATTTCTCCATTGGTGTGCTACACTGTGTAGATTATAGCGCATTTATTCGCTTGTCGCGGGTAGCCCCAAAATAGAAAGATATTTAGAAAAAAACTGTTTTTCGTCATGATTGTTTATCGTTGTTATTGAAACGATGATTGGCGTGAAAAGAGCATCGTCCAAAACTTTCATTCAAGCCTAACATCTGGTATCAAATTCGGATTCATTGATCCAACGTAAAATTATGTATAAGGGCATTCAAAAAGGGAATTGTGATACAGTAATGCGGTTAAGAACAATTGGACGATTTCAAAATGGAACAACAGCACAAAATGTCCCCATCGCTTAGAAAACCCGGATGACCTATTCTACTTATCGTATATCTGAGCAAATTTACAAAAACATACCCACGGTTAAAGGTCACTAGGTCCTGATGCACGTTACGCACGTTCGTTTTTAATCGAAAAGTTAGCGCGCACGTTTTTGCAAATGTGTTTGCTCAGATATATGGTTACTCGAATAAACGCTCGAGGCGTTTATTACAAGCTTTGTAAGGGAGTATTTATTACAAACTCGGTACTTTTAGGGGGTATTTATTTAATAAAGGTGTTTCATCGCAACGGGGCGTTTTAAATAATTATCGGTTATTAACTTTGAAATCAGGGTAACAATTGTGTGTACTATAAGGCCCAAATCGCACTTGCTGGCAACTTTTGAATTGTCCGCGACAATTTGGACAGAAATTGGTATACAAAATTGTCCGAGACAACTTGTCAATTTCGGAGCTAAAATTTGCAAGACAATACGAAAATTGCACATTTCGGTACGGAAACAATTTTAAAGGTGTGGAGTACTTCGACTTTCAATCTGAGCATCAAGCCTTTTCAAAGCGCACGTGGCTTTAAATCTCATTAGTATGTATTTTATGCAGTATAAAACTGGCTTGTCATTGAACACCGTCATTGAACACCGCTAAACATGATTCGATTAAAAAATCACAAAGTATTTTTTTTATTTCTAAGCCTTTTCAAGGGATTTTCTACGTTTAGTGATTAAATTGTTTTTGCACATTGCGATTTGCCCTGATAAATTTGAATAAAAAGAAACGTGCTGCATATTGATTTGTTTTTCTCAAGGAAGAACACAATGGTTAATCAAGAAGGCATTGTTATCTGGATTCGCGGGTGCGTTGGAATGTATCGGACAAGCGTGTTGTCCTGCCAGGAGGCAGAACTTCGGCTCCTTTGAAAATTCGGCTGTTTTGTCGAAACTTTTGCGACTTGGGAAAAGTAGGTCGCACTTGTCTTTGCGGTGATTATCCGTTATAATGACGAACGAATTGCACGTGCAACGTGGACCAATCAGGGGGCGGCGGTGTTTTTAAAGTTTTATTTGTCTGCCCAGTTCGTTTCTCTAAAAAGTGTAGGTCGCACTTGTCTTTGCCAAGTCAGACACTTAAATAAATTGAAATTCGATAAAAATGTACAAAATTGTCCCAAGTGCGATTTGGGCCTAACAAAGGACAAATAACAATGCTGACTGTACGTACAAAGTACTTTGCAAGTTTCATTGATTTCATTTTGTAAACGAGGAAATCAACTCGCCTCTAGGGAGATCTCGCCGATACTCAAGTTGGCGCCTTTAAAAAGCGAGACGCCATGTTTGAACGGAATTATGGCTTCGGGATAAGTTTGGGATTTAACGGTAGTTTTAAATTTTAGCACCCAATCCTGTGAGGAATGTGCACGCGCGGCCATTATCATCAAAAACTGTGGAGGTCACGTGGTCTGCACCAAATCTGACGAGAGGAACAATTGTGCTGTACTCCGTGCTTTATAAAACAGATCAAGTATGTTGTCTGCAATTCGCTCTTGTTGTTGTTATTAGTTTTTTTTTTTCATGATACAAGTTATCAGTTCTGGCAGCCAGGCAAAGTGAAGCGAAAACGTGCGACTTCCATACCTACTATCGTGGAGATGAATGTCCATTCGCAATTCAAGGAAAGCGTAAGAAACGAGCCCAAGTTGGGCTGGTTGCCTGAAAGCTAGTACTATATAGTCAATTTTCATTGGATAGTTGATCACAAAAGTATTTGAACTTACTGGTCACATTTTCGGTTGTTGTGATTGATTCGTGCTTCGGGCGATCGTATTCCTTACACATATGAGTGAACTAAATCTTAGTCACCGCCAGGCTAGCACGTGATAGGTGAGATGATCGTCAGAAATTCAGTGCATGATCCAGGTCTACAAAAGATCCGGCACTCTTCATTGGATTGTCTCTTTATAGTATTTAACCTCGCCCGGGCCCCGTGAATCACCGAGCTTGAAAACGGATGTTACTAAAAGCGGGAACGGGGAACCGGGAACGGGGAACGGGGGTCTGGGAACGAGCAGTCAGCGGCATTCGCCATAAAATATAGGTCCTTCATATATGCATTGGTTGTTATTGTAAAGAAATTTCAAAATGGTGGTCGCGACCGGGGATCGCGACGAGAAAGCGAACCACAGAAAAAGCAAATTATACCTTTCATCTCAGGTAATAAGATTTAAAAGGAACTCGGAATCGTAACGTTGTGTTTATTTGTGCTTTGTACCGTCTGGCAGAGGCAGTGTATCACCGTTTTTGCAGCGATGAATCGAAACGAATAAAATCGAGATCAATCAAACTCAAAGCAGTAGTGACACCCAGAACTATGCTTTTATTCCAGATCACATACAAGTATTGCTTCTACAAAGAATTCAAAGGTAAAAAACAAAGCCTGATAAATAAACTGATACATACATGTATGTTTCTGTACAGATCAAAAACAGTTTTTTGTATTAACAATTATAGATTCACTGACGTAGACAAAGCGTGTGACTTTAGAATTTATTGTCAATCAGTTAAACTAGAAAGTTTTTAATTAAAAGTTTTAACAGCAATAACCAACATATTATCAAATTGACATATTATCAACATATTAACAGAAACTGTGTGCAACTAGGGTAGAGTATAGCTTATTACTTAGTGCAATTTTGCCCTTTGTGGAAATTTTGTGTTATTTTGCAATTGTGTCATGATCATGTTAATCATTTGTATTACCATAGACTGAAGGGAATATTGCAAACAGCATATGTTTACCTTACTTTCAAGAGTCCCTTTATCTCAAATAATGTGTGCTTTTTTTACTATTGAATTTTCCGGATTTGACTATAACAGAACATGACAATGCTTTGTATTCCTTATATGCAAAGATATGTACGGTGCATTACTACAGCATTATCTTGTAATGTACTCATCTCATCTAATTTCTGTCATGGCTGTGATTCAGCTGAAATTCCAAAACCTTACTTAAACAAGCATCTCAAACTTGGTGTGTTCAATTGTTCATATTCATCACACTTTAGTGTGTTTTATGTTAGAATAAAAGTAGCAAAAATGAAGGTACTTGTAGGGTACTTGTTAAAGGAGTTCAGTCATGGCAATTTTCAGTTTTTTTTTTTGGTCAAAACTGCCCCCAATTAGAATTAAGTATCTTATAGAACACTAAGTGTAAGATGTCAAGTGAATTTTCGTAGAGAAAATAAACCATAATCTGAGTTTTGAGAGTTCTCCAAGACAGAAGTGATAAAGTTGAAAAAAATTGGCCTCATTTTTTCAAGATGTAATCCATTTCCATCCTGGCCATCTGCAGCCCAAGACACTAATGGTTACTCTAAGAGCACTAGTAGAATAATTTTAAACAAAACTGAACCCTTATTTTTGGGTTTCCAGTGATATAAATGTCTTTTGACTTTTTTAAGTAACACTAAAAATGATGTTATATGCCCATTTAAAGCACCTTACTTAAACAAGCATCTCAAACTGGGTGTGTTCAACTGTTGATATTCATCAGGTACTTTAGTGTGTGTTGATGTTTGAATAAAAGTAGCAAAAATGAATTCAATAGGTGTTCTGCTTTCAGTTTCAGAAATATGTTCATAGTTTAGTTCATTTTTGTCCACTACTTATGCAAATGCTTTTGTTTATCATTTCAACAAGTACATGGCTATAAAAGTTTAAATCAATCAGCTCTTTCAAGGCAGCCTTAAATATCCAGAGGTGCATACATGTCCACAGTACATAAGACTTCATTTTAGAAGTTAGTTATCCTTATTGTTTGTTTGGCACCTACAGTCAAGGCACAAAGTAAATGTCAGTTCCTAAATCTTTCCCTATAATTATGCTATACCTTACATTCAAAAGTATACAAGACTTTTTCTGAAAAGTGCATTATCAAAAAAGTCCTAAAACCAGACCCCAAAAAAGTATGATGGCCCAGAACGTAACCCAAAAAAGTTCCTTTTTTTCACTCTATGAAAAAGTTAATACAAAAACACATCAAGATAGTTACAGACAGTTTTTGCATTCACCTTTCTTAATTCATGATGTATCTGTCAGTGATCTATGACAAACTTTAGGCAGACTGCAATCATTCTTGAAACTGATACAATTTATTGTTTGATACAATATATTGCTTGTTTTAGATCTCCGGGTTTTGCTTTTGGTCAACTCCCAATAAAGTCATTACCACAATCTTTCACCCAAAACAAATCAACACAAATTTTTCTAACCCAAAAAGAGTCCACAGATTGCTAATTTCAAACCCAAAAAAGGTCTTCACACTTCCCTGTCACTAATATACCTGAGGACCCCCCCCCCCCCCCCCCCCACTCCTCTGTGAATGATCCACAGCATTACTATGCAATGCATCAACATTATTTTAATTACTGTACTAGATGCCACTTTAACTTTTGGTCAGGTTTTTATACTGTTTTTTTTTTCTTTTTGTTTAGTTTTTATGTCAAGCTTTCAAAAATAAGATTTAAATGGCATGTTTCAGAATTCACAGGCTTGGACACAATAGTCCAGCATTCTGTAGCTTGCCTGCAGATTTCCATAAGAATAGGTATATTTCCTTGTCAACTGATTTTCATCTGGTTTGACATTGTTAGATTTCATGTAAAGATCATCTGGATGTGCAAGAAAATAAGGGGGGATTTGGGGAGATGAACAATACAACTTATGTCCCTGAATTGTATGTTCTTGTCAAGTTTTTGTTACATGGTAGGCAATTACTGCGCCTTTCAATAACATGCAGAATTTGAAATTCAAATTTCCACCAACGGTTGCGTTTTACATTGCCGTCAATCATCTTAGCTTACCTCTCAGGAAACAGATCTTCACTTCAATGAGTTCAAAAGGTCACGTCCGTGCGTTATGATTGGTAAATTTCGATCCATTTTGTTTGTTTCTTTTTTACATGGTCCATTGGCTTTCGTATTAATTATGACTGACGGCAGGGAATAACGCAACCGTTGGTGGAGATTTGAATTTTAAATTCCGCATGTTATTGAAAGGCGCAGTAACGGTGTACCATCAAATGTTTGTCTTTGAGCAGTTTTTTGATATGTTTAGTTGACATTCGATAGTTGATATTCTATTTTCCCTTCAGTCTATGGAAAAATAAATGATTAACACTGATTAACATGACACAATTGCAAAATAACACAACATTTCTACAAAGCGCAAAATTGCACTAACATAATAAGCTAAACTCTACTTGCACACGGTTTCTGTTAAATAAAGCAATGACTATTCTTAATACAAAACTGTTTTTGATCTGTACAGAAACATACATGTATGTATCAGATCTTGAATAAATATACTGTTCATTTATCAGGCTTTGTTTTTTTACCTTTGAATTCTTTGTAGAAGCAATACTTGTATGTGATCAGGAATAAAAGCATAGTTCTGGGTGTCACTACTGCTTTGAGTTTGATCGATCTCGATTTTATTCGTTTCGATTCGTCGCTGCAAAAACGGTGATACACTGCCTCTGCCAGACGGTACAAAGCACAAATAAACACAACGTTACGATTCCAAGTTCCTTTTAAATCTTATTACCTGAGATGAAAGGTATAATTTGCTTTTTCCGTGGTTCGCTTTCTCGTCGCGACCACCGTTTTGAAATTTCTTTACAATAACAACCATGCATATATGAAGGACCTATATTTTATGGCGAATACCGCTGAATGCTCGTTCCCAGACCCCCGTTCCCGCTTTTAGTAACATCCCTTGAAAACATGCTTTGCTTTGTGTAGTAACATTAAGTGTTTTTAGTGTAAAGAGGTTTTGTTTAGATCAAGTAACTCGTTAACACTGACGACAGTAATAACTCTATATTTCACCAGGGCAGTGAGATGAAACGAGTGTTTAAAAAAACAACAAAAGGAATAATCACGCGGCTGTCTGAAAAAACAACTTACAAAATCTGGGTGACGGCGTCTACGTCTGACAAAGAAGGAGAGAGGTCTCGCTTGACCACCGTGAAAACTTGTAAGTGTTTGTTTTTTCTTATCATTCTTCTACTTCTGTTTTGAGCTAATCCATGAGGGAACTGATGTAGGTGTCTGTATCTTAATCTCATAAACCTACAGCGCATGCACACTGAAGTAGTGCAGAGTCAGAGAAGCAAACTTTGCAGGAAAACAGTTTTTCCCAAGACCAAAGAGATACTATCAGTTCCTTTTTTCGACACATGTCACTGCAATTTACTCTGAGCTAAGCAACAAGCCCGACAAGTAGTAAGGTGTAAAACAGGAAACTGTATACTTGCAATTACAAGTAGTGAGCAAATCAGGTTAAACTGTAACCATACAGAAAAAATTTTCTAGGCATTTTAGAGTAAATTCAAACGTGTAAATTCTAACATCAAAAGTAAACTTTTTTTACAACAACTATCACCAATCATGTGAATACATAAAAATGCGCGCCGTGTCTACATCTGTCTAAATTCAGTTTTCACGCGGTATTCATAACAAGAAACTTTAATGAAAATTGAGTAGCAGTTATATTGCATTTTTTGGCTAAGACATTTCCGACAAATGAAACGCCATGCGTAATGGAAGGAAGTTATTCTGTTCAATAATAATCTACTTTGATAACAGCGTATTTTAACAGCTCGCAACACTCATAACACATGTCGCAGTCACAGTCCAAGTACACAAATGGCCCGTTTAGGAGTCCCAGAAACGTCGAGCTTCAAATCATTTTTCCACCGTTGACCTGATCATGTTAATTCTCGTTTCCAATCTCTTTCAGATGCTGACGAGTGTGAGTCCAGTCCGTGTAAAAACAGCGGCAAATGTCACGTGGATGGCGGCTCGTACACTTGTGAATGTGAAGGGGAATGGGAAGGACACAGCTGTGCCAGTGAGTGACAGATCAGTATCCTTAAAGTGCACCTAATCCCCAATTTTTTTTCATTTAATCAACTCAATGTACACGTTGAAAAGTCGAATAGTGAAATATTTCTTGTTTTTAACGTCGCGTTAGTGAGTTACAGAGATTTGAATTTACAAAATGCTAATTAGATAATGTCAAATCAAGACTTTACCATTATTTCTATTTCAATTTACAATACGCAGTTCACAGCTTGAGGATAATCAATTTAAGAAATACTAAATAAAAACTGTTAATAGTCAATTGATTTGTAAAAAAATATTACTTAGAGGTGGAAACAAGTAGTTGTATAATAAACGAGTCTTGATTTGACGTCATCTTACTAAAATTTTGTAAATACAACCATCTATGATTCACTAACGCAACGTTAAAAACAAGAAAAATTTAACTATTCAACTTTTCAACGTACATAGAGTTGATTTAGCGAAAAAACAATTTTGGGGTTAGGTGCACTTTAACACGTAACTGTTAAACTGGAACTTGAACAGCCATGAACAGGGTTTTCACTGAGGCTGTTGTCGCAAAACGTTTTCGGAGGTGACAAAGGTGAACCGACAGAGGAGAAGCTAAATTTTACTGAAAGCGACGAGCAGTCAGACGTTTTTTAAAAGCCGGAGTGATTTTTCCGCGAAAACCCACTGAAATTTGTTGTTCGATGCCCGCCAGATTTTCTATGCCCAGTTTGCCGTATCCCTGTTATTTCCCCTAGAAATATCCCGTATTAAAATAATGTTTTGCCCCCAAATACCATATCCAGTAACCCCCAAATGGGGCTTAAAGGGTTTCAAACCATCATTAATTAAAGACTCCTCAACGCAGAAAATTTACCGGTTGACTAACTTTATTTCAGATCCTAAAGGGTTCGCTTTGAAGAAAAACAAATGTTTGGACGTGGGAAGTGACAGGAATGCTTCACTTCACGTTAATGTCAGTCTGGAATTTTGTGCTGAACAGTGTAGAGGTATTTCAAGGTAAAAACAAGGTTTTTTTTTTTTGCCGTCATCTAAAGGCATTTATTTTGGCGAAAACAAGGCATTGATTTTCGCCATTTTTTCTATTATTGGAAATCAAGTCTCCTAAGATAAAATGAGGATACAGAAGACATCCATCGCCATTTCAAAAAAAAAAAAAAAAACAGGACCATTTTTGTAGAAGACGTGAAAGGGTTTTTTTGTTGATTTTTGTCAGGTTCGAGTCATAAGCTATAAACGCTGGCAACAAGAAGTTTTTTCTTGAAGCGCGAATTATGCTTTTCCCAGCTACATAACTTGTTTCATCAGATTTACATTTCTTTTAATATTTTCTACAGTTGTAAATCATTCGAGTATGGACTCGGATACATTAGCGGTGGAACATTTGTGAATACCCTTCACCAGAGATATCTTGGCTTCTGCAAACTGCAACGTACAGATGCTTCACTCCATACGCTTGAGCCTTGTTACCATGACTACTATGAGAAGAAACCTCCGGTGTCTGCGGGCTCAGATGCATCTTTATTTAATGTAATGTTCACAGGAAGTTTTGCTTTTTTGAGTGTCATCCACGCGATGCCGACATTCTAAACACCTCAAGCTCACTTTTGATGGTTAAAGTAAAACAAACAGGCCCTTAGCATGACAATGTGCATAGAGTGTTGAAAAACAAAACCAAAGTTATTACTCTGACCAATCACAGAACTCGCAGACAATCCGATGAACCAATCAGAACCTCAAGCAAATACATGAAGCCGGCGCCAAGCGCGGGAAAACGCGCGCAGCAAGTCACGATTGGTTTTGGTTTTACTTCTGATTGGTTGAAAAAGTGGCGCGAGATTTTTTAGCCAATCACAAAGCGTAGCAATGCAAAACCAAAGCAATTGTGTAATTACTTTTGATACTCAATTGAAAATCGCTCTATCAGTCTAGTTAAACGTCCGCTTCAATTTCTATCTTCCTTTAACTCAGATTAATTACCATAATCTGTGACAAAAGGGAATTTAAAAAAACGAATTGGTTTAGAAAAAATAATTCACACACCCTGTACTGTTAGTCGTATAAAGGAAATTGGATAACCAGTGTCAAAGAAAAATATTTGACCCTAGTGGAATTTTAACCCAGAAAAGGTTGCGTGAACGAAGAATCTTTTTGTTGGTTATTAATGCAACACTGTACAAAATAATTACCACTGGCTTTGTAAGATACATTCTTTTTGAGTAAAATTAGTAAATGGGAGAAGAGCTGCATCAAATGTGTTCCTTATTTTATTCCTATTTACGTGCTAACTAAAAAACACAACACCAGACACTTCCTTGTCACAGTTTTATTTGAAAAACAAACAATTATGTACGAATATACTGTATTTTTATATGGCTGCTTGAGTGAGTAACAGCAAGTGATCATAGCATCTAGTGCAGTAGTGTACAGTATCGGTGCATCTTGATCATTTCATTGGTGTAGTTGAAACGTCAACGCAGAATGTCGAGAATATACGTCGTAGATGTGTAATCAACAGTCCTTTATCAGTTTGCCGTGTCCAAAAATCGAAAGAGCCCGCGGTCTACGCCAGCGTTAAGCAACACCAAGTTTCCCGATGACGTCACGGTTATTTTTGTTACAAGAGCTGACGGCAGAGATCTCATGTATATACCCACCACAAAGACTAAACAATAGACTACACGGAAATAATGGATCACAAACAAAGAGAATACAATGTAAAACCGTGGTGGGTACATACATGAGATCGAAGCCGAGCTGACATTCCTTCCAAACTGTAACATGCTTTATAGTTTCCGTTGAGCGCCATTAACTATGTTGCGGTTGTAAGTAAAAAAAGAAACAAGAATTTAGTCATCCGCATTTTCCAGTAATGATTCACTGAGAGCCAGATCCCAGTAATGCTCCACTCCGTATTTCTTGAGGTGTTCTCTCGCCATGGATTGCATTGGACACAATTTAAATTTCCAGTCGCTAAAGTTTCTTTCTTGGGTGGTGCCCTGTAAAAAAGATAAAAACAACAAAATTAGGATATAGTGTCCCTCTATGTTTTCTTCTTTCTTGTTTGTGTTTTGCAAGTTCATTTGGTTATTTCCCCGCAATGGAATGGCCAATAGCAAGCTAAATAACAAGGCAGTAACGCCTGACCAATAAGTACATCAGTAGAGATGTATTCTGATCATCACATTTACAGTAGGACCAATTTGGTTTTATGAATTGAGTTAATAAAGGTAATTGGCCACCAAAAAGAGATTTAAACACTATGTTTTACAGCTGTAGCCCAACAGTTGCTTTGCAGCTTCAAATTGAACAATATGTTATCCTGAATGTGAACGCTTTTGATAGAAGAAGTAATTCTATAAATATTAAAGGTGTGAGATTTTATAGTGAAGGTAAATGCTTATACTGTAGCTTCTGGCTTGCGAACAAGCTTTCCGCTCGGGGATTTGGACGTTCGCGAATATAAAGAAAGAAGGTGATGAGCAAAATCCCAGCTTAACTGGTTCAATATTAAAATTAAAAGCGTTACCTAGACAACATTTAATTCTTTAGCCCCCTCTCCCCTCCCCGTTTACGCCTGCCACGCAGGCTATTCACACATACTATGTCATTTTTTTATACATTTTCTTTTCGCTGGATATATTTTTACATTCGCGCCTTTTTTATCATTCGTTAAAGGCTGCAGACTGGTAGCCGAAAGCTCAGTATTATAAATATTTTTTAACCAGAGAACGTTTTTTAAGATTTTAAAATGTTTAACCCAGGTTGCTCATCGATTTTTGCTTGAAAATGATTTCTTTGAAGTCATACACAGACTATATTTCCATCCGTTTTCTTCCATTTATAAAAAATAATGAATGAGCCATATAATTCGCGACGACCAGTTGCCCCCCTTACCTCCCACACCAACACACATGGTGCCGTCTTTTTGCTGGCAGCAGTC
Source organism: Dendrophyllia cribrosa (assembly GCA_024195265.1). NCBI lineage: Eukaryota > Metazoa > Cnidaria > Anthozoa > Scleractinia > Dendrophylliidae > Dendrophyllia > Dendrophyllia cribrosa. The sequence goes on along the minus strand of JAJLRJ010000002.1, from coordinate 40,306,748 downwards.
TCCTCTTCGTTATCATCGTCAGAATCCTTTTCATCTGCCCACTTGATCCTGTGCAGCATTAAACGTTTGAATTTCTTGATTGCTTTTGGACCTCCCTCCACTATCACAATATTCACATCTTTGTAAAGAACAGCACAACCTATGTGGTGAAAAAAAAAACTGGGTTATCTTATCACATGAATTTTATGCGACGTCAAATTTTACATTAAAAAACGACTACAGTTTGATGACATGAAAAAAAAAGCCTGCTTAAGTGACCCACTTATAAACAGATGAGTTCTTAAACCATGCTCTAAGACTGTTTTAATTTATAACTAGCCCATAGTTTTTGAAAAGCCATAACCATAGCCTAAACCAACAAACAGTTCAATCTTCATGTGCGACCACCTCTCATAAACGACCACTTTTCCAAAATACCAATTTTTCTCCAGTCAAATCATTATAGTCGAAACCTCTTGTAAGCGACAACCCTTGTAAGCAACTGTGACCACTTTTAACGCTGGTGATTTCCATTTTATTATTGTATTTAACCGCCGGTAAGCAAACACTCGCCCATATTTTGATGTCAGCACAGGCGCAAATTGATGTGTTACATTCTAACTCAAGTAAAACGAAAAGTTTGTCCCTTGCATAAAAACGTTTACACGATACAACATTTTGTGCTGATTGGTGCTTCGTGCATTGAAATTACTACAGGTTCACATGATTCAAAGTTAAGACCCCTGTGGTCTGATAGGTGCTTTGTACATTGATATTACTACAGGTTCATATGATTCAAAGTTAAGACCCCTGTGGTCTGACCTCTCGTAAGTGACCACCTTGGCTTTGCATTTTGGGTAGTCGCTTACATGAGAAGTTCAACTGCAGGTGATTCCTGACACAACACTTGTCAATACATGTAGCATTGCATGGAGCCACAAATGACAAAACAAAGGAAACTAAGAACATTCACCTGTTAAGTAAAGCTGCTGTGCATTGATATCTACTTTGTATTTTCTTTGTGGGTTCTTCAGCTCTGTTACTCTGAACACTGCTACATGTACACCGAGGGAAGTGTCCTCCTTCAGTTTACGGATTGTTTTATCACGCCGTGCTTCAGGAGTTAGTTTTCTAGCAGCATTAGCAGCTTCATGGGCCCTGCAAAATAAACCCACACAAATTAAAGACCTTGAAAGAATTTATCCTTAAAGTGTATATGACAGTTATTTTTTTATTTGCTTGATGGAATCTACATGGCGTTCTGATAAGAAAATCGAAAAGAGTTTTTTCGATATCGATTTTCTTTTCCGTGTTTTAGCCGTCTAAAACGTGGAATTTCACTTCCGGTTGGTTCCAAAACCGCGCAAGAAGAAAGACTGGAAATAGTCCGCTGTGACATCAATACAGGAATGCCGGTGTCGCGGTTTCTCGGTTCCTCACATTTTTTGGTGGCCCTGAGGAAGAAACGTGGTTCTATTGAGGTGTGTTGTCTATGGTTGTAGCAACACGCACCAAAAAACAGAGGAACTGAGAAACAGCGACACTGGCATTCTTGTATTGACGTCACAGCGGACTATTTCCAGTCTTTCTTCTTGCGCGGTTTTGTAACCCACCGGAAAGGAAATTTCACGTTTTTAGACAGCTAAGTCACGGACAAGAAAAATCGATATCGAAAAACTTTTTTCGACTTTCTTATCAGAACGCCATGTAGATTCCATCAAGCAAATAAAAAAATATCTGTCATATACACTTTAAGTATTGGGTAATAACAGTTGTAATTTAATTTTGAGTTTTGATAATGTTTGATGTCTGTCAGAATTGTGAATAACACCCTGACCAAGCATTCTTTTTTTTTGCAGTATTTGTCAATTTTTTTGTTGGTGTAGTACATGAATTGCTCATAAAGTTCTTGTCAATAATATACAGTAAGGTCTTACAAACCAAGGGTCACAAAGGAAGTGCTTAACATGTTTTCTATAAAGTAAAGAAATCACTGAAAAAAGTACTGCTATTTCTACTCTATGTAGCCTCTGTACAGCTGCCTGCTTCCATTTTCCTTGAGCTGGAGCTGGTGGTTGAACACATGCAACAGAATTTTGATGCAAAGCTACCTCAGGCTGCTCTTAACTGTTAACAAACAGTAGTTGCCAGGTTTTGATACTTATAAAATTATGTTAGGACACACATTATATACATTTGTAAATATGGTACATGTACACATGAATACATGGTCGAAACAGATTTCAGAGTACAGAAACACAACAAAACAGAAACGTGCCCAACATGACATCCCACCAACTCAGTGTACCACAGGTGTATTTTGCAAAAGCTTGACCTCTAAGGCACTGGCCACTAGTTTAGTGCTCCCATATTTAAGTTTTTTTCAAAGCATTTCACTTACTTCTGTCTCTGTGCCATTTGTGCTCGCACATGAGCTTCAACCTTGGTGGGATCTTGTATTGCTTCATTGCCCAGAACTCTCATCAAATTGGAGATTTTAACTGAAATAAAGACAAGCTATAGCTTTAACTTCAATTTTATATATTTAAGCCAAGCCAATCTTTACTGACAATGTAAATAGCCATGTCGTCTTTAAATTCTACTGCCTTTTGCTTACTGCTAAAGTTTAAAATTTATTTATTATTACTGGAAATCAGACACACAGTATGGAAGGTGAAAAATGGACAAACAGAAGGCCAACATGGTTATGGGTCATCATGGGCCAATATCATACACAGCTGAAACACAGATCAGCACATTGGGACAGCATTTTGCCACAGCTATTGAGACAAAATAGTTGTATAAATGATAAAAAATATCACAAATAGCAGCAGCAGACACACTTGTCAATGGCAACATTTATTATTTTACCAACCACTGGTGTTTCTAAAATGCAATCTGTAACTGCTCACCATACAAATTATGCTTACAGCTGTAACTCTGATTTTCATGAATTCACTTGGGATATTACTGTTATCCCTGGTGGAATTGCAGTCCATCAAGGTACAGTCACATGTACATACATATGTTGCAGTCCATCAAGGTACAGTCACATGTACATACATATATTGCAGTCCATCAAGGTACAGTCACATGTACATACATATATTGCAGTCCATCAAGGTACAGTCACATGTACATACATATGTTGCAGTCCATGAAGGTACAGTCACATGTACATACATATATTGCAGTCCATCAAGGTACAGTCACATGTACATACATATTTTGCAGTCCATGAAGGTACAGTCACATGTACATACATATATTGCAGTCCATCAAGGTACAGTCACATGAACATACATATATTGCAGTCCATGAAGGTACAGTCACATGTACATACATATATTACAGTCCACGAAGGTACAGTCACATGTACATACATATATTGCAGTCCATCAAGGTACAGTCACATGTACATATATATTTTGCAGTCCATCAAGGTACAGTCACATGAACATACATATTTTGCAGTCCATCAAGGTACAGTCACAAGTACATACATATATTGCAGTCCATCAAGGTACAGTCACAAGTACATACATATATTGCAGTCCATCAAGGTACAGTCACATGTACATACATATATTGCAGTCCATCAAGGTGCAGTCACATGTACATACATATTTTGCAGTCCATCAAGGTACAGTCACAAGTACATACATATATTGCAGTCCATCAAGGTACAGTCACAAGTACATACATATATTGCAGTCTATCAAGATACAGTCACAAGTACATACATATATTGCAGTCCATGAAAGTACAGTCACATGTACATACATATATTGCCGTCCATCAAGGTACAGTCACATGTACATACATATTTTGCAGTCCATCAAGGTACAGTCACAAGTACATACATATATTGCAGTCCATCAAGGTACAGTCACAAGTACATACATATATTGCAGTCCACGAAGGTACAGTCACATGTACATACATATATTGCAGTCCATCAAGGTACAGTCACATGTACATATATATTTTGCAGTCCATCAAGGTACAGCCACATGTACATACATATTTTGCAGTCCATCAAGGTACAGTCACATGTACATACATATATTGCAGTCTATCAAGGTACAGTCACATGTACATACATATATTGCAGTCCATCAAGGTACAGTCACATGTACATACATATATTGCAGTCCATGAAGGTACAGTCACATGTACATACATATATTACAGTCCATTAAGGTACAGTCACATGTACATACATACATTGCAGTCCATCAAGGTACAGTCACATGTACATACATATATTGCAGTCCATCAAGGTACAGTCACATGTACATACATAATTATATTGCAGTCCATGAAGGTACAGTCACATGTACAAACATATATTGCAGTCCATTAAGGTACAGTCACATGTACATACATATATTGCAGTCCATCAAGGTACAGTCACAAGTACATACATATATTGCAGTCCATCAAGGTACAGTCACATGTACATACATATATTGCAGTCTATCAAGATACAGTCACAAGTACATACATATATTGCAGTCCATCAAGGTACAGTCACATGTACATACATATATTGCAGTCCATCAAGGTACAGTCACATGTACATACATATATTGCAGTCCATGAAGGTACAGTCACATGTACATACATATATTGCAGTCCATTAAGGTACAGTCACATGTACATACATACATTGCAGTCCATCAAGGTACAGTCACATGTACATACATATATTGCAGTCCATCAAGGTACAGTCACATGTACATACATAATTATATTGCAGTTCATGAAGGTACAGTCACATGTACAAACATATATTGCAGTCCATTAAGGTACAGTCACATGTACATACATATGTTGCAGTCCATCAAGGTACAGTCACAAGTACATACATATATTGCAGTCCATCAAGGTACAGTCACATGTACATACATATATTGCAGTCTATCAAGATACAGTCACAAGTACATACATATGTTGCAATCCATCAAAGTAGTCACATGTACATACATACTAGTAGTAATCAGGGATTATAAGTGCGTTCGAAGGGAAGTCTTTTTTTGTTAGAGGAGTAAGTTGGGTGCTACACAGAAACTATCCCCCCTTCCCCCTTATCAAGTGAGTGGTTGTACACTTTAGACTACAAGTTAGCCCTGTTTTGGCCTGGAAAGGAGAAATGGTTAGAGAGGGGGTACAAGGGCATGTTGCATGACTTTTTGCGTGACTACTTTTGTGTAGGAGCTATGGGAATAGAGGGGGTGATTGCCTGGAGGTTCCGCCCCGAGGTCCGAACCGTTACCCTTTTACGTATATAATATTTTTGGGAAAAGGTACTCCTTTGATATATCTTCTATACCAAATAGCACGCCATTCACAGTAGAAACACTGTAATCCTGCAGTATACTTTTGGAATGAACTTAATCAACCCTGTTGTTTTCTGGCGTTAGAATAAGTAAATCAAGGCAACGTTTGGTGTGTTTCTTCGAGACACCATGAAAAGGTCATTTTTGATAGTTCAAGACTACCGTTTTCTATACTTTACCTCTTCAAGGGTTTTCAAAATGAATAAGGTCGTTTTAAATTGGGCGCAATAAATGGAAATAAGAGGAATCATTTTTAGTTTAGTTATTTGCTGAAGATTTGAGGTAGTCTCTAGTGATTCAAAGTTAAAATATGGTATTGTGAGTCATGTCTGTCTCATGTCATGTGAGTCATGTCTACTTCACTAACAGTGCTAGCATTTATCGTCATGTTCAGGCTTTTCAGCAGTTCCTGGACTTGTTGATTGCTAAAACTACATTGTGGTCAAGTCAAGTCCAATTAATTGTGTTACGTTTCCAATTAACTTGTTATGTTTCCAATTAATTAATTAAATGACTGTCGCGGACGTCATCAGTTATTTCGCGCATTATGTTACTGATAACGTAGAGAACACAACTGTCCGTGAGTGAAAAATACTACGGAAAGACGAGCAGAGCGAGCAATTTTCAAATACCAAACACTCCAAGCACACGGCATGAACATTGACTTCATTTTTATTTAGACTTTTTCCGCGCGCGCTGTAATGTTGCGATATTGCGACATTTGGAACTATTTAAATAGCTGACACGCGTTTTCTATTAACGGCTATTCACTGATGAAGGGACAGAAGTCCCAAAACGTCTGTATTTTCAGTTTTAAAAGCGCCTAAATAACATTTTTCATTGAAAACGTCCAGAACAGACAAGTAAATGTTGCAAATGTAGCAAGTTACCCTTGACAAAAACGTAGTTTTGACGGCAAAACGTTCTCACCAAACTTCGCTCGTGCATTACTCAACTGATAATTGCAGTATGGCGTCAGATGTTGAAGTTCTTCGCAGGGCATTACCACGTGAGTCAATACTTCATGGGCGAGTTTTTGGAACTATTTAAATAGCTGACGCGCATTTTCAGTTAACAGCTATTCACTGATAAAAGGATAGAAATATGGCGGCAGATGTTGAATTTAATCACGCAAGCAAATCGATACTTCGATCCTCGAGTCACCGCATTATCTTACGTGAAAACGAGGCCGCCAAATTTGAAAGCGAGGTAATTGGGTAATTAGATAATTGGATAATAGTAATTGGATAAACAGAAAAATCTCAAATTTTTTCGCTATACACAAAATTAGACTCGTGGTCTCCTCTCGTCGACCGCAATAACACTATTATTACATATATTGCAGTCCATCAAGGTACATGTACAGTAGATATATGTTAATTGTTCGGGGACAGCCATTTTAAGGCTCCCCAGACCCCCTATGGAGCCTTAATTTAATGATTGACAACCCCTATCCCAGGTCCTCCTTTTTGTCGGCCCTGGGATAGGGGTTGTCAATCATTAAATTAAGGCTCCATAGGGGGTCTGGGGAGCCTTAAAATGGCTGTCCCCGAAGCAATTAACATATATCTACTCTGCTCGATCCATCCTTCTTCACACAGAGCGCAAAACTCATAAGGGCAACAACCGATTAAAGCAAGCAAAACAAAACGCCAAGGAGGCCCCCATTCATCCAAACGAAGCCCTATGAGCACGTTAGGTCTGTCCCCGTGTTACCAATTTAAGAAATGCATACCCCTTGTATATACCACGATGGCGTATGAACGAAGACTTTTGCTCGCCATTGTAAATGCGGAAATGCAACACTCAACTACGTACATCAAGGCACATCGACTAAAGATCACTTGCCTTGGTTGCGAACAAAGAGTGTGTTTGTCAACGATTTATAATCATAGAAATAATGGCTGTCCGCCTTTGAAAAGAAATCCTCGAGCTCTTCTCAAACATGAGGCGGATTTGGCGGCACCCCCGAGGGCTGTTCGAGAAGTTTTTGCCAAGTCAAATATCAGCCAACATGAGCTGAATGCATGGCTTGACGAGCAAGAACAAGAACAAAAACCATCTAAACATGACGACAACACAAGTGTTCATGAACTTTCTCAAATCGAGGAATACTGGTCTGAAACAAAAGAGCGCCGACTGGGTGAGAGCCAGACAAAACTCCATTGGTGCATCAGAGATCTCTGCCTTGACAGAATCGTCGCCGTTTGAATCACGGCAAAGCTTGCTCATAAAGAAAATACAGCCAACAGATATGCTCAACAATGCAGCTTGTACCTGGGGCAATCTGTTCGAGCCGCTTATACGCAAGTATTTTGAGCAAAAACATTCTGTTTCCGTTTTTGGACATAGCATCTCTCTTAATCTAGCAAGAGATCATCCACTTTATCGAAAGGTCACTTGCAGCCCAGACGGATATTTTCTAGACAAAGATAACACCTTATGCCTGTTAGAGTTTAAATGTCCGTTCAAGCGAAAAATAACTATGAACAGAATTCCTAGTTATTATAGCGATCAGATACAAACAGGCCTTGCTTTGAGTGGTGACATGGTAAACAAAGGCCTGTTTGTTGACGGTTATTTTAGAATGTGCTCTTTAAACCAGATTGAACCAAGTTTGACACACAATCAGTTTCTGAACGGAGGAAACAAGTATAAAACGAAGGGTGACACAACACTTGCGTGGGGAGTTTGTTATTTATTTAGCAAACGGCCGTTAATCAGAAATCAAGACTCAATCATCGATGTCGGTTCACTCACATCGAAACAATTATTTGAGAGAATTATGTCTTCCATTGCTGAGAAGGACATATGGTGTTGTTATGGAAAGATAAGAATGCCATTTAGAAAACAGGACGAAGACGAGGAGTTTTTGCGTTATGACCATATGAAAAAAGTGTTTTTAGAGGGTTCAGAAGGTCCTAAACCAGTGGCTGTCTTCGCCTGGAAGCTTCTGGATATAACTGAGATTTGGGCGCCAAAGCAACCAAACTTTTTGAGTAATATTCAAAGGTCGGTCGAGCGTTTTCATAACAGCTTGGCAAGCCTTCGAAAAAAAATAACCGAGCAATCTGAGGAGGTAGTTGAAAATATGGCAGCCACTACAAAAATTTTCGCTACCGTGAAGGCTGGAGACGAAGAGCAAATGTTAGCCTTTCTTATGAATGAACTTGAGCAAGGTTATTAATGCCCGCGGCATTAATGGCTGCTTTCCAATACCATTCATTTGTTAGATGTGTAGCAGGCTTCTGATGTCTTATGTAAGATAGTTAGATAAGATTTTGTGTTTTCTTGGCCCTTCTGGTAAAATTAGCTCTAAGATCTTATGAATTATGAACTCATAAGATATTCCGCTTGGAAGATGATATATTATGCTTGAGTAAACATAGTTAATTTGCTTAATTTCATCATCGGTTAATCTCTGAGGGGGTTCCCCTAGGATACAACTCAACAACAGAGTTGTGTGTTTATTAAAATCACTGCGTTTTATTTTTTTAAGAATGTTTCGTAGAATGTCAATTGTTAAAAATGATGGATGAACATTTAGTTTTGCCATTTCTTTTCGTATTTCTAATAAAACCTTTTCACTGCCGCTTATGTATTCTAAAGAGCAATTTCCGATTAACTGATCAAGGCGACGTCTAAAATTATAATTTATTCTGCATGGTATTTTAACTTTCATATTTTTTTTATCGTAAAGGTCTTTATGAGAAAAGACAGCTCCGTATATTCTTTCAATGCGGTTACATTCTCTGCAGATAAGTTCTGCGGATTCACACATGAGTGAAAATGAGCCGCCACAGCTTTGACACGATTCAATGCTTTTATTTGTTCTGTCTAGAATGATAACAAACTTGTTTTCGCGATATTGTTGGATTAATTCTTGTCTCGCTGACAAACTAAGATCTTCAAAGATGATTTGAAGTTTTTCTGTTAGTTGTGAGCGGTGAAGCTCTTTTAGGTAGCAGCTGCCATAGAAGCCACACAGCATGACTTGCTTGTGTTTTATATCCAAGACATCTAGTTGCGCCTCGTATTCTTTATTTTCATCCATACGTCTAACAATAGACAGTTGCCTCCTTGTGTAGCCTTTTTTTCACCAGAGCGAATCAAGGCTTTCAGTTCGTGATATTTTTCAACCTTGCGAAGAATGATTGAAAACTCTGTATCACTGATGCGCTTGTCCGCAAGGGCTTTTGAAACCAAGTCATTGACAGAGTTTCGTTTAGCAAGGGCGAGTGTGTAGATCTTTTCATGTTTGACGATCTTCCTTTCAAGCCTTTTATCGAGCGCAGTAAGGCCAGCTGATGAAAACCCTGAAACGGCGGCAACGCCAGCAAGAGGAGGGCTGGCGATAATCCCAACTCCTGTCAAAGCTGTTGCCAAGGTTGCAGAAGACAAACCCGCAGAAATGAAACCAAGGCCAACAGCCGAACCGTGAACAACAGAGTGGGTTCGTTTGTACTTCTTAGCGACCTGCCTATAATGACCGGCTTCTGACTCAAGCTCTGTCTGTAAGTCAGATATTTTTTTTAGACGGAAGTCATCACCATTTGGCAACACTGGGTAGAGCGGTTGTGTCTCGCTGTATTCCGGAGCCGATGGAAGCACATTGGCAGAACTCATGGCGGGGTATATATAAGATTTTTTAATTTATCTCGATTTCAAACTCTAAGGGCATGTCATTGAAGTTGAAGAGGCCATTGTTCTCATCCCTCACTGACAGTGATATGCTGTTTACATAATCACCAGACGAGACGTCACGCAAGACGTTCTGTTGTGTTGGTTCATAAAACACCTTCTCAAAAGCTTTTCCACGAATATCAAACCGAGCCAAAACTGATCAAGGCTTACCATTGAGGAGGTTTTGTTCTTTATCGACCAGATCACAGTGGATGAAGTAAGTGCTTGGTGCCCTTAAACGCTTGACGAAAGTTATTAGAAACAATATAGGTCTTATGCCAAGCAATTCTGCCAGATTGTTACTAAACTTCACATTACTGTTATTCTGAATGATCATGGCTCCGAGTGGTGTGTTTGTATCAGTTGATAGACTTAAATGTCTGTTAACCTTCTTTAGGTTTTCAAATTCGTACGCTAATCTATCAATAGTGTAATGACCTTGAAGTAAGGTCGCGCTATGTGATGAACCAGAGGTAAGGTCTGTCGTTGTTGTAATAACTGCTTCTTCTTTCAAAGTATGCCACGAATTGAAAATTGAGCAAGAGATGAGACGGATATAACTCGGCTTTTGAAGCGGGTGATCGAAGTAGATCGTGTGAGGGTTCGAAGGCGTGACGATTGTTAACACAACCATGATTGCATATATAATTACTTTTAAAAAAATATAAATATATACAATCATGTTTGGCAGACGGCCCGTTGGATTTAATCCTAATTCAAATCTTGGTCTAAACATTGGTGGCCACAACTACGGTCCCCCACCCCCTTTTAATTCAACTCCAAACGCCTATAGCCATGTGAAGCCACCCCCAGATCCATTAGCCTGGATGAGAACACCAGAAGCAGCAAAGCTCTCTGCCGTGGCCAAGGCCAAGGCGATATCAGACTTCAAAAAACGTTTCCCTAACGCTGATATGTCCCACTTTGAAGTGCAAGTAGAGTTTGGCGACGACCACAAAACCGCCACAGGGGAAGTGCTTTACGAAGAGGGTCAAGGCTCATTAGCACTTATCACAGAAATAGCCCGCAAAAATTGGACACAAGCCATGAAAGACGCTCTTGGTCTCCATCAAGATGGGGGTTTCCCCTATCAACTATCGTTGACTCAAAATACAAAAAAGCCAATCCCAGCTGTTGATTTCTCCACCACAATAGACAAGGATATGATGATTGGCGCAATCTTGAACGATGAAGCGCAAAAGATTTACGTCACGCCAACTGATTATTTCACAACGAAATACAGAAATATCTTCAGAGACACACAGATTTCATTCACAACAGCGAAATATGGTAGAAAGTGGCTCGGCGGGCCACATATGAGTTTTTGGCCACAACAACTCTCCTTCGCACTGTGGTGTGCAACAACCGGCTGTGGAATCTCGCGTGACATTCTCTTCGATAAGAACTCCAGTCTATCCTTAACCCCCCAGCTCCGGTCGTTTTACCGGTTTCACGTTTATTTCACAACAAGACGAATACTCCACGAGATGGGTGGGGAACAAAGCGTGAGTGCTTTGCCAGACGTCCCTCCATTCAACCAGAAAGACAACAAATACAACATCGACGCGTACAAGAAGATTTGCATAGAGTTCGGTGTTGACCCCAGTTCTGACTTCCGTTTCACATACGGCAAGAACCACGGTCTTGGGAATGTCTACATTGGTGAATATGGAGCTGGCAACGTTTCTACTGATTACGATTATCCAAACCCCGATCTAGCTCTGTTCAATGATGAGCGCGTGACTGACAGAAACGACCCCAACTATCGCGCCAATGGAATATCTTTCGTCCGCAATGACCAGGGGGCGGACACCCAGTTCGAGCACTTTGTGCCAAATTACGCACAGGGGCTAACACAGCCAGGGCTTGCGCGTATGAACCAATCAATCGAGGCCTTTGTGTACTGCATTCTTGGTTCACAAGCTAAAACCCGCAGCAGCATCATTGGAAGAGGAGGCCGGGCTTTCGAAACGCAGAGAGTATTCCTCACCCATCTAGAGGAGGCCATAATACTGAACGACATCGCAACAAGCGTACAGCGTTACCAACTTGCCATCCAAGCAACGAAAGTGCGCCTAGACTTTGCGACAGCACCCGGAAGCTGGCTCATGCCATCACGCATGGTTATCAACACAGAGAGCGTGATCGGGTATAACAACAATCTCAAGGAAGCAACGCAAGGGATGAAGCTGGGAGTGAACAATGATGTTAATCTGGGCACAAAAAAGGCCTCTTTACGCCTCATGGCCGGCGGGCCAACAAAAATCAATCCACCTAACAGCCACCCATCGAACCCGATACATAAAGAGGCTACACAGGCACAGGGCATCGCGCCCAAAGTCCCAAAACCAACGACCAGCGCACCACTAACACCCACACCAGCCCCCACACCGGCCACAACGCCAGAGACCAAGATAGAGCCGCATCACGTAAACAAGGCAGTCGTTGTCGCTGGCTCGCTTGCTTTAGCAAGGTTTGTTGTCTGGATGAGTTAACGGTTACGCTTGATTGTCTTTTCAACCAAGAAGGCCACCACGGCAAGGATTAGAAGCCAGGCATTCTCGCCAAGAAAGGATAAAACCTGGCCGGCCGTTTTGAAGATAAAGCTCACGATAGAGCCGATGAGGCTGGGCAGGATGGAGGCAATCTTCTTCCCTATCTCTTTCAGACCATTGCCAACAGCCTTAGTCCCCGCTTTCAAGGCATTCATTACAGAAAGCGTCACAGCCCCTATGACTATACCAGCAGCCAGAACAACCGCCTGCAAGGTCCACCCATATTTTTTGAAGATATTTTTTATCCTCTCTCTCAAAGGCAGCGCTTCTTCCCTTTCTTGAACCTGTTCTCTTAACCTTGCCAGCTCTTCTTCTCGCTCAGCAAATCGGGGTTCCGCGGCTTCTCTGTCAGAGGGAGAAGTGGCCACATCCTCTATCACTGCCTTGTCTTCAGCGTTTTCGCGTTCAAGCTCGGCTTCTCTTTCGTTTAACTCATCCAGTGGTTTAGTAGAGTTTAGCCTTGCTTCAACTTCATCTCTATCTCTTGTTTTCTCAGAAAGTTGTGTTCTGAGTTTGTCAACCTTTGCCTGCTCTTTGTCTGTTTGTTTTTGTATTTTTTGAAGGGCATCTAATTCCTTTTCCTTGTTTTTAAGATCTTGTTGAAGATTGTTTTTCAGCAATTTTAGGCGGTCTCTCTCGGCCTGAATTTCAACGCTTGAACCGTGTTCCTGCTCCAGATTGTCAATCCTCGCATGAGTTTGCTCAAGATTATTCCTGAGGTTTTGCACCTCATTTGCTGTTTGTTGTCGTTCATCAGCAAGCCTTTCAGCAAGCCTTTCAACCCCCTTCAGTTGTTTCTCTGCTTCATTCACTCTTTGTCTTTCTTCCCTTATCTCTGTTTTTTCTTGAACTAATTTTTCTTCTGCAGGCTGACCAAGAGCAAAGCTGATTTCTTGTGAAAGGTTTGGGTTTAGTCTTGCACGCCCAGTTAACATTTCTTTTGTGTAGAGATAGTATGCTTTTTTGCCAGTGCCTGCCATTTTAATCGTTAATCTTTTAGATTTGGGGTCAAAATATGCATCAAGATCTATTGAACTAGCATCTGGATATAAGCTCTTGAGTGTTTTCCATGCCCGTTCTCTGTCAGTCTGTGCAAGAAGAGGGCTAGTTTCATCTAAGCCGCTCTGTTCGCGAGACCTTGTATGCATTTCACGCTGTTCACCACCATGATATGGGGTGGATGAGCCCCTTGGTTGAAAGGGTGTTGTTGTGTCAACTTCTTCTTCGTCATCATCGCCATCGTGGTCAATCCCATGGTCAACCCACGGATTATCGGGCATATCACCTCCTGTTGCCATGATGTAACAACAGAATATATATATAAATTTTTTTAAAAAAACATATATATATATTCTGGCTATGGCTGTTCAACCAAACCTCCTTCCAACGAACTCCGAGAAGACTCTTGGTGCAATGAAAGCAGAGCGCACCGTAAAGCGCATCACATTTGACCGCTCTACAGCCAAGCCTGGCAAGACCCTGTACGTTTCGGTGCCTAAGCTAAACGAATATGAGGTTATCGTGTCGGGCTCGCTTGCCTTGATTTTTAACATCGACCTTACCGGCGGCGAGGCAAACAACTATCTCGTCCAGAATGTTTCACGGGCGCTAGTTGACAGGCTCGTTGTAAAATTTGCCGCTACCACTGTCCAGGACACTGTTGGATACGATATTTACAAAATCTTTGAGGACCTCTTCCTTTCTGTTGATGAGCGAGACAATATGATTCCGGAGGGCATCCAGAGTGTTGACTTGTGCAAGATCCGTTCTGACACAGGTGACAAAAAGACCTCTGGCGTGGATGCGGAAAACAAGCTGGAGAGTGTGTACAAGAATAAGTACCGCATCAATCTGGACCACCAGATTCTGACAGACCACGATGTCTTATACCCACAGGCCCTATACAACGATCTAATCTTCGAGATAATGCTCGCACAGGCAGCTCATGTTGTAATTGGTTCAGATGCAAATAAGCTTGTATACAAGTTGACAAATATACAGCTTGAGTACGAGACAAAAAGAAGTAAGCAGCTGGCTGACGAGGCAACGAGCGTTTACTCTAGCGGAAAGGAGTTTGCCTACGACCATATAATGCGAGAGGAAGTGGTCCCATTCTCGAAGGGTTCAGACGCTAGGCTGAATCTCAGGGTGAACCCACAGCGCAGGTCATTAAAAGGCATCCTTCTGCTATTCATCGAACCCTACACAGCTGGAGCCAGGGATTCTGAAAAATACTTCAATCCAGACATCACCAAAGTGAATGTCACCATTAACGGCTCTCCCAACAGGATTTACAACGAAGGCATCAATGAAACCGACATGTGGAATGAGGTCAGCCGACTCTTCAATTCTGGTGGCAGGCCCAACATGACTCTGACCAAATATCTAACTGACAACAAGTTTGGCCTCCTTATCGATCTTCGATCAATGGCTGATACAACTCTGCACGGTAACGGCCAACGCCTTGTAAACACAAAGGATGGTGTGCATCTTGAGATTGAACAAAGTACTTCTGGCTCTGGAAATGTTCACTGCCACATCTACACCATCAGCGACTCACAGATGAACATCATGGACAGACATCTGCATGCTGTTCAGTATTAAGCCAGCTGTGTAAAGTGCAAAACCATACATATAATATACATTAATGGACTCACGAAAGCTGCCCTTCAATGCCCTAATTATTGGGCCGACTAATTCTGGCAAAACACAGTATCTCATAAACATTCTCCGTGGTCCCTTCAGGGGTAAGTTTGACTATATCGTTCTTCTATGCCCAACATTTGTCCACAACAAGACCTACGATGGTTTCGTGGATAATGAATCCCGCATTTTCGTGATAGACTGCCAGCAGCATGAGATTGAATCCTTGTTAACTCAATCAAGTTTCTTTTTCGAAGGAACTAACACGCTCATCATTCTCGATGATTGCGCCGCTTCGAAAGCCGTGAAAGGCCGCACAGGCCAACTTGTCTCCCTCGGCTTCAGCGCGCGCCACAGTGGCATCTCCGTGTGGGTGCTAACCCAACAGGTAACCAGCATTGCGAAACCCTTTAGGGAAAACGTGGCAGCGATCGTGCTTTTTTACACCCCATCAGGCAAAACAATGAAGGCTATCTTCGATGACTATGCCGGCGAGCTCTCACACGAGGAGTACAAAGAGCTTATTGCGCGTGTTAAGGGACGCAAGTTTTCCCACCTAGTTTTCTCTCTGCGGCATCCATATGGGATTGAAGTGAAAATATAAACTGCATATATATACCTCAGAGTATAAAATGAACGCCCCCACCAAGCTTCACAAGCTAACAGCCTTTTACCAGCTTTTGATTAAATTACAGGACAAGACAGACGAAATGCAATTCAAAATTATCAAAGGCACTGGTGAGGATGATCTACGCCAGATGCTTCTTAGCCGCTACCCTTTGAAACTCGTAGAGATGCCAGGCACCATGGCCACCCTTATTTTAGAGGTTGAAAGGCTTTTGCCTGACATCAAGAAAATAATTGAAATTTAAAAACACATATATACACGATGGCACACGCAAACCCTGATGAGGTCGTAATGAATGAAATCATGCAGATGCTGGAGTCAGCTCCAGATAGCTCCGTGCCAACAGACTCACCCATCCGTCTGCTAGAGGGGGACCTCATTCCGGCTCAACGCGAGAAGCTGGCAGTTCTTGTCTCGACTGGCAAATCAAAAGAAGCCATCGGTGCCCAGCTCACACACGAGCAGGTGAAACGCCTTTTGGATAAGGAAGTTGAAAAATATTACAAAAGGTATGAAGCCTACGTCGGCAACAAGACGACTGAGTCTCTGATTGACAGCGTTTTAATGCTTGTAACCAAAGGCGCTGGCATGGTTGTTTCGATTGACGATGTGGAAAAGTTGCAGAAAGAACTAAAAAATGACTACATGATCAATCATGAATTGTCATCTCTTGCGGGTAGCCTTGCACTGCGATGCGGCAAATTCTTGGCATTGGCAAATGCTGCTTTGATCACTACAAAACACATCGACTTCAAAAAGGAGCCCGATCCAACACCTCCTCCTTCCAGGCCCACCACAAGGGACAGTGAAGGATACCCACTAGAGGGCTCTGATGAAGTTGACAATTAATCTGACAGGAACCACTAAGGAACCACGAAGGAACCAGGTAGGAATCAGATAGATTATTTTTAAAAAATTATATATATACACAATGGAGGCACAAGCTCAGCAACCGTTGCCGACGATACCTGAAGAAACAGCGACAACCAACACGCACGTTACCTCTGATACACCAAAGACTGCTCCAGCAAAAAGCCCTGGTCGTGTTGCTTCTGGCAAAAGGCTAGCAGAGCGTAATCGTCTGGCAAGAGAGGCAAAAAAACAGGCTTCTAAAACGGCAAAGAGCCCCACACCAAGCCAGGCTACAAACACATCCACTGACAGCGACAACACAGAGAGCAGCAGCAACTCTGTCTTCTACATTCTAACAGCTGCCGGTGTGATTGTATCCGCTTTTGGTGTGTATTACCAACGTGAAGCCATTATGAAGACACTTGGGCGCACTGCTCCGGCAGCAGAGGTGAATGAGGTTCAAACCCCTCCACCCACACAGAGACCACCGAGTCGAAGAATTCGCGAGATGCAATAAAAAAAATAAAAATCTTATATATACCATGTCTGACAACAAGCTCGTGAAGTCTGTTACCGATGCCGCAACAATCACTGGCCTTGTAGCTGGTATTGGGTGGATCGTAAAAAAGTCGTTAAAGAGCCATTCACATCTGACCCCAGCTCTAATGTGATGAACTACGTGAAGTTCACAGCTGTCATGGCTGGAAGCATCGCGCTAAAGAAATACCTCGAGGATCAGAAAATCCTCCCAGCCAACATGTAAAAACACAATATATACACAATGGCCTCAATCGCCATAATGGTTGGTGGAGCAATTCTCAATGCAGCCGCTTTCACTGGCGGTAATTATTTGGCAAAATATTTATCCGGCGACAACGGCCAAGCCGCACTGGAAGAGAAGACCAGACACGATAAGGCCTTAGAGGCTTACAATGCAGCTTATGCCAAATATGAGAAGGACCGCACAAAGCTCCTCGACTGGGTTGCAACTAATGATCGGATTAAAGACCAGGCGAAACACAACTTCGCTAAGACCGACCAAGTTCTGGTTCTCTACAACCAAACCCATCGTGAACAACAAATAGAGCCCCCAAAAGAGCCCGAGTTCTCTGACTTCTATAAACCCGGCCAACAGCAGAAACAAGGCGAGCTATTGTTTATCGGAACTGGCGTGCTTGCCCTTGGATATGCAGCTTTTCGATTTCTTTAAAACCTCATATATATGGATGCTAAATTATCAAAGATCTATTACAGCCCGAAAGGCTACTGGAAAGGTCTTGCCGCTGTCAAAAAGCTTGCTGCAGCAGCCAAGGTCTCTGATGATGTCGCAAAAAAGTGGCTCGTCAAACAAGCTCTTTGGCAAGTTTACCTCCCAGCGCCACGCCATATCCCTCGGCCAAAGTTTGATGTCTTCACGCCCAATGCGGTGCATCAAGCTGATCTACTTTTTTTGCCCCACGACAAACTTCCTCGTGGGAGAAAGGTTAACAAATATTGTTTGACGGTTGTTGATGTGGCTAGCCGTTACAAAGCAGCAGAGCCCTTGACTTCGAAAGAGTCTCTAGAGGTTTCAAAGGCCTTTCAGAAGATTTACAGACGTGGACCTTTGAAATGGCCACAACTGTTGCAGGTTGACCCTGGGCGTGAATTTATGGGTGCTGTTACGAAGGCTATGGAGGATAACAAAACGGCCATTCGTCGCGGGCGGGTTGATATCCACAGAGACCAAGCGATAGTTGAAAGATTCAACCGAACCCTGGCTGAAAGGTTGTTTGGACATCAGTACGCGGTTGAAATGCGCCTTCCCTCTAGCCAGAGGTCGACTGAATGGGTCAAAAGACTACCAGACGTTGTATCAGCATTAAACAATGAAGTGACAAGATTGACTGGAAAGAAGCCCGCTCAAGCAATCAAAGAGAAAGCCGTTTCTGCCAAGCCCTCAGTAGTAAGGGGTGACTAGATGGGGCACGAGTCATTTTTCTTAACCACGCCCTTTTTGGGTATAGAATATGGGGCAGTCAAAAAAGTCCCTATATACGTCATCACTGACGTCACCCAATGGAAAAAATGGAGCCACTATATAGGGGATTTTGACTAGAATTATTTTTCAATTTTTTTTCAAATTTTTTTGAATTTTTTTTTGAAGTTTTTTTTTCAATTTTTGATTTATATAGGTGATTTTGAGTATCGAATTTTTTCAAAAAATTTTTTGATTTTTTTCAAAATTTTTTTCAAATTTTTTTTTTTGGGGAAGTGGTCAAATTTCCCTGTGTACGATCCTCCTGGGGAATGAATTGGGGAAGTAGTCAAAATCCCCAATATGAAAGAAGAAGCCCACACAAAGATGAAAGTTCAATAACGTGTTTAATGAAAATCATCAACAAGAAAAAATTTCAAGGATTAACGCTTTCTTCTTTTCTTGAGTAACTTTCCGATCGGGGTTTGAGCAAAATTTATCTGGATGTTATGGTGATAAAAGCGCTTATCATCGAGCGCTGAATAATTCTTTTAACAGAACATAATACAAGCAATCACTTGGTAATTAGACCGCATGAAAACCTTCAGGGCAAAAAATTCAAAGTCAGACATTTTCCGCGAAGACGTGTCGTAAATCGGGTTCTCTTTCTCTTTCGATTCCATCGCATGTTAGAACGAAAATCATCTTGGCTCGCCTCCGGGACATTCCGTGAATGAAAAAAGAAAAAAAAAATAGTTTGAATTCAATACTCGCAGAAAACTCGTTTGAAAGAAGAAACGTGAAAGTATTTTAAACAAATCAAATTTTCCTCGCATGACGAATCGAGCAAAGACAAACAAACAAACTACGAACCTGCGGAAAGATTTTGCAGTACAAAAATCCCTTTCTTTTGCCGAAAAGGTTGTCCTTTTTCCAAAGCCACCTCTTAAACCTTCCACGAGGAGAGTTGTCTGATTTTTTAGCGAGGAACCATCTTTGTTTTCACGCCGTGAAAAAATCTTTCTTGTCTTTCTCAGAACAGCGTTTTCCTGGAAAAACCGGCATGACGAATCGAGCAAAGACAAACAAACAAACTACGAACCTGCGGAAGGATTTTGCAGTACAAAAATCCCTTTCTTTTGCCGAAAAGGTTGTCCTTTTTCCAATGCCACCTCTTAAACCTTCCACGAGGAGAGTTGTCTGATTTTTTAGCGAGGAACCATCTTTGTTTTCACGCCGTGAAAAAATCTTTCTTGTCTTTCTCAGAACAGCGTTTTCCTGGAAAAACCGGCATGACGAATCGAGCAAAGACAAACAAACAAACTACGAACCTGCGGAAGGATTTTGCAGTACAAAAATCCCTTTCTTTTGCCGAAAAGGTTGTCCTTTTTCCAATGCCACCTCTTAAACCTTCCACGAGGAGAGTTGTCTGATTTTTTAGCGAGGAACCATCTTTGTTTTCACGCCGTGAAAAAATCTTTCTTGTCTTTCTCAGAACAGCGTTTTCCTGGAAAAACCCGGCTTACGCCATCACTTGGCTCCAGACCACGCGCGAACCACCAGCGGGACCTGGCTCGACGATAAAAGAGTTTAAATTGAAATCGTCTCGTCCCAAGTGTTTGCGATAATCTTGCACCCATTACTGTTTTCTTCTGCCGAGCAGCTCGTCTGGCTTTGCGTTGTAAGCGAATGAGAGAAGAATGAAAAAAGAACAAAGCGCGAGCCTTTATAAAGGGAAAAAAAGCTGACGCCACCCCTCAGGCTACGAGGAAGCCCTTCGCTGACGTCTCTTGTCTTTGAAGGGCAATTTGTTTTGTCAACCAAGCGTTTCCAGAAAGTGAGAGTGCTTTTTGTTTTGTGTTTTTCTTGCTTGTTTTTCGTTTTCTTGTTTTCGAATGTTCTTGTTGATTTTTTTCATCACGTTTTTGACTTTTTTTTTTGATGAATTCTTATTCAAATAACCGGTTCGCTGACGCCATTTCTTCATTATAAAAATCGCTCCCCAAGTTCATTTTCACTCATTCTCCAGCTGAAGAACAAGAAGAAGAAAAGAAGAAGATGCCGAAGAAGATGCCATTTGAAGAAAAAGTTTACGTAGCCCCGAAGCGGAAATCCACCAAACCTGCGAAAGTTCCTGCGGGAAAGAAAAGAAAGAAAGAAAATGTTAAAGATATCATTAACAAAGCTAAAGATGTCGTAGAGTACATCACAATTGAAGCAGAAGGAAGAGCAAATGAAGCACCATTGGCATCAATAGCCCCGTTTATACCTGACGCTCACACAGAAGTGAATGAACCTCTTATTCAAGATGTGGATCTAAACGTGGAACAACAAAATGCTGTCAATGCAATTGTTGGCAGCATTGGTCACATCACCCAGATGCAAATTGAGGATGCAGCTTCCAATAAGAACATTTTTTTAGTCTGCCCCTTTCATCTTGGACATTTGGAACAGAGAGTCAGCTCCCCAAACGGGTTTTGTTATCTGAAATGCCCTTATCAAGATTGTTGTGTGATCTGCGCAAAAGACAAGGCAGAGCTTTACATGCAAACTGTTCACGCTCAGTTGAATAGGGACATTAAGGAAAACTGGAAGCCTTTGCGTTGTTTCTGCAATGAAGTCTTGACCCTGAAGCAAAGCAATTCTGAGAAGAATCCAGGTCGAATCTATCTTGCTTGCAGAAAGAGAGAGTGTAAATACTTCCAATGGGGTGATCTCCCTTTGAACGAGAAAAACGGAGACCATCACTTTAACCATGATCCCTTCCCTCTCCCCATGAAAGAATATGCAGGCAAAACCTTGATCAGAGATGCATGTGGCGCTTCAAACTTGTTTTCCTGACTTAAAGAAACAAGAAGAGCAAAAGAAACGCGCAAAGCAGACGGAATCAGCGAGAGTGATCCAAGAAGCCTTTCCAAACACTTTTGGTTCTAGTCAGCCAAGTCACCCAAAATGTACTACTCTTTTTTGAAAAAAACGTTTGAAAAAACGTTTGAAAAAACTTATCATTATTGCTATAAAAGGTTTAAATTGTTTGAATGTTGAATAAAAATGAAACTGGGCAAAAAGGTTGTTTGATCTCTTGTGGAATTGGGTTCGATGGCGAGTCATGCCATGGGTATGTTCCTCTTTGTATAGACGCTGTAAAGAAGGGTTGAAACCTATTCCAATAGAAGATGTTCGACAAACAATTGTTGTCGAAATACAATGATTCCAAAGCTATAGGCAGTTTAAGAGGAGTGGCACGATTTGCATCCTCCCAGGGAATTCCGCTGGGTCAAGCCAAACAATTGTTACAACAACATCCGCAAGAATTTAAACATGTTTGATGTCCACCATGTTTTGTAATCCCACGCCACTTTGAAAACCAAGACTAAGACAACAGAGGTTTCATTCACATTGCACCAACGTTTTACTCAATAAAAAAAGTAAAGAGAAGAAAACATGGCTGCGATTGACAACAATGGCAAAAAAAAAACATTGATCAAACGGTTTTTTTTTTTTCATTGAGCTTGAGGCTCGTGGGTCGTTTGTCCTCTCATGCAAACTTCGACGACCGTCAGTTTTTATTTTTTATTTTTTTTATGGATCTAATCCCAAGTCCTTGCACGAGGAGCTGTCATCGCTGTCCACCTCATCTGTCCAATTATGACCTAATTTCAGGCGCTGCCAGTCAAACACTTCATCGATGTTGACGTGCGTCAATCCTAATAGTTCATAGGTAAAGAACAGATCTTGACGTCGGAAGGATAAAATTTCTTCCAAAATGCGTACGGTGACCACATCGGTTGACAACATGTTGCGCACAAATTGACAGTTTTCAGGGGTCCAGATCGGGTGTACGATACCATTTTCATGCAGCTGATGCACCCATTCGTCGTACACATCTGGAAAAGTGACTTGTCGAAGAGCCCTACTAATGTTAGCTCGTAGATCGTGTAAGAACAACAAGGCTTCGGGTGACCAAATGGGGTTATCGGGCGGTTTCAATACCACATGATGTTGCATGCATTTTAATAATGCTACAATCCACCAACGCCGCCAAGGGCGAGCATTCAGACTCTGCGTAAACTCACTCTGAGAGTCCACTACCCCTTGACTCGTGAAAGGAGAAGTCATGTTTGGTGTAAAAAAGATTAAACGTTATCCTTATATAGAAAACGCGAACTGTCAGTCCTACCAAAATCTTCTATAAAAAAAAGAAACGACAAGGTATCAAAACAAATGGTAACACGTCAACAAAGAACACTTCAGCGCGCGAGATTAAAAAAATGTCGAGAACGTCTGACGCCCAGATTGCTTTAAAAGATTGGTTGGGATGTGCCATTCTCTTTTTAGAAAGAGTCGACCCCCATTCTTTGGTGGACTTCAGCGATGATGCGTTACAAGAGCTAGAACCGGACGTAGCGTTTGCGCAACTGGTGACCAGAAACAAAGAGAAGAACGAACCGTTTACTTTGCTTCATTTGATGGCTTATTTAAGCGTTATGCGTCAATGTTTGTCCCTGGACGCTTACCGTGAACATCGTCGTTGGATATTTAAGCAACAACAACAAGCATACATACCTAGTTTTGGACGTTTTGTGGCTCAATTTACAGTGAGTCTGACCCGGCGATTGATCCCTTTGGTGGTGCGCACCTGTTTGTTCCCCATCTAAAAAAATGAAGAAGGCCGAGCAGATGAGTCCTTTGGAAGACTTGTATTTGGATCTGGAGAGTCCTTACGCGTTGAGTGGAAATTTCAAGGAATTGACCAAGGTGGCCCGCGACACGTTGGACGTCTCACCCAGCCAGGCGCAAACGTATTTACAAGGAGAACCCACTTTCACGTTACACCGTCCTCGTCAGGTACGATTTCCACGCAGCAAGACGGTCGTGCCTCCGCAAGTGGATTATACCTGGCAGGCGGATCTTGTGGAAATGCAGGATGCCAAACTCATTGCCCAAAACAAACGCACCCGATACCTACTGACGGTCATCGATGTGTTGTCCAAATATGCATGGGTCATTGCCTTAAAAAGCAAGAAAGGTAAGGCCACGGCAGATGCCTTTCGTTATTTGTTGGAGAATTCAGGAGGACGTAAGCCCGTCAACTTGCAGACGGATCAAGGGAAAGAATTCTACAACCAACACATGAAGCAATTACTGGACGAGTATAACATTCACCACTATTCCACTCGAGGTGAACCCAAAGCTGCTGTGGTCGAACGTTTCAATCGCACTTTGAAGGAATTGATGTACAAGTACATGACAGCTCGCAACACCCCCAAATATTTGGAGGTCTTACCCTTGTTGGTGGACAAGTACAACACGCGCATTCACAGCCGCACTCAAATGGCCCCGGCCGATGTCACTGACGACAATGCCTCGGTGGTCTGGAAGCGGTTGTTCAAACCCACCCCTGCCTTAGACCCTTACAAGTTTCGACCGGGGGATTTTGTGCGCACCACAAAACCCGTCAAGGGTAAAAAGAGTGCCTTTTCCAAGAGTTATCGGGGTAATTGGTCGCAAGACGTGTACACGGTGACCGATCGTCAACGGTCCTTGTACGATGGTGTGAATTATTATAAGTTGGACACTTGGAAAGGTGATAAAGTACCTGGACGATTTTATGAACCTCAACTGCAAAAAGTACGAGCTCTACCCAACCAATGGCGGGTGAGTAAAAAGCTTACATACAAGGGACGCGGACCCACTCGTCAAGTGTTAGTTAACTGGCAAGGACTTGCTCCCGATTATCAAACGTGGATACCCGTCAAAGAGTTAAAAAAGTCCTCGTAAAAAAATGGCCAAACCCTGGGAAATGGACGATGATTTTTTGCTGTTTCTGAATAGTGGGGATGTGGGCACGGAACCCCTCGAACCCGGAGAGACCACCGTGCGCAGTGCGTTCCGACAACGGTTGGAGATTCCATTGACGCTCACCGACCAGTGGCAAGTTGCCCTTTTGAAACTGTTGTACACCAATTCTTACGGGAACACCGTGTTGAAATCGTCGCAGGATTACCATGTGCGTGTGGGGAGCTCGGATGGATCGGTTCCCACTCGATCAATGGCGCTGACTTCGCACAAACACTTCACGCACGCGGCAGAATTGCTTGGCGATTTGGTGCAGAAGATGGGATGGTACGTGATACCTACCTTGTCGGGCGGTCAACATCATTACGGACAACTCCACATGGAATCTCCTGGCACCACGGACGAAAATTTTCCCACAAATCCCAAACTGGATCTGTTTCGTCCCGACCTGGTGCGTGAATTTTTGCAAAGGATCGAAAACACTTATCGCGTGAAACAAGTCGCACTCCCTACGCGCTTCAATCTGATCGAATATTACCTAGGATTCGCCCTCCTGAAACTCATGGGTTTAAGGAGGGATTACATCTGGTTAACTAGATCTAGTCCATCCAGACCCAAGACGCATTATTCACTCCATCTGTGGGCGCAGGGTCAGTACAATCTAGGGGAATCGTTGGCTCTGTTGATGGGATTTTTGGAGCCCGATCCAGATCGGCCGGGCCAGACGCGCATTGTGGCTCACAACACCGTCTACGCGGACACGGGAGAAGGTACGCAAGCCGATTGGGTGGTTAGTCGTTTGGATACGCATCACTTTGGCATCGAGACGGAAGATTTTCTGTTGGGAGGCGTACGCATCAAACTCAACACTGCCGTCGAGCGGTTGCACTACACGTTTGGCAAAAGAGCCGTCTTTGACATGGGGGCTTGGGTGCGCGACCCGTCTCCCTTGTTACCCTACGCGCGACAATCCCCCGTGACGGTGGTCACTACGGAACCCGGCAAGTGGTTTCTGCAGGCCCGAGAAGGGGTCAACGTCGATTTCAAAAATGGTCTGGAGACAGTGATGGGTACCCCACAACTCAAAGCTCCTTCTCGGGTTAAGGGATTCGGGGCCTGGTTGGCTTTGCCCAGTTTGGAGACATCCCTGACCCAAACAAACACCCACTTGTCTGACGTGGACCTCACGCGATGCAATACCGAAGTAGATGTAGTGGAATTTAGCCCCGTGGGCGACAGACAACGCCGATTGCTGGCCACTCTTCCCCTCTCACCTAGCAGCGATTACGGTCTCACGGTTGAATACGACCCGCAGCATTTGGATTTCAGACCGTTGGCAGGACCCACGCAAAATCTGAACGAGTTGAGAGTGCATTTAAGAAACGCTGAAGGTTTGGGTATACCATTTTACACGGGTCTCACCGGTGTTTGGTTGTACTTTCGCAAAGGAGGAACGAAAAACACACAACCCTTGCAATCGGCCGGCATGAGTTTTGCTGGGGGGCGTCGAGTGACTTTGGAAAGTGACGATCAGAAGGACCTCTTCCCGAACAACACCCCGTCGCGTTTCTGGTTGAGATTACCTGAACAGTGGACCTTGGATGCCACATGGGAAGTGGCTCTGGTGCAATTGTTGATGCCTCACACGTTTCACAACGTTCAAGATCGCCAGATACAGTGTTCTGTCAACTACCCGTCCGGCAAACAAGATATTTTTTTGGCGGGCGGGCTCTACGTGACCTTGACAGATGTTGTGTTGGCCCTTCATCAAGCCATCGAAACGGAGACACCCGTTTCAGATGCTGGCACGACCGCTCGTGTCCAACTGCAGTTGGACGAGAAAGGATTTTACCAGTGGACCTTCCCCACGAATGATTTTTCGCTGTACTTACCCAGCTGGTTGGCTCGAGTTTTAGGATATCTTGATTGGGAATCGTGGACGGTCCCGTTTTACTACAAGTCCGACGTGCGTCATCCCACAGTGGAAATCACCAGCACGGACACCCAGACTGGGCGCCCGACCGAAGTGGAAATCACACGCTCGCATACCATGGCCTTACCGGCCGATCATCGCGTGTGGAGTTTTGTCTCCCCGAACTCTTTCCAGAACGTCTACGTGCATTGCAACGTGGCCGAACCCGTGTACGTGGGATCGCAGATGGCCAAGGTGGTCTTAATCCATGGCGTCAACCCTCAGAAGGGGGTCTTGGAGGACGTGCCCATTCCACACTTGATCTTTTCGCGATTGAGTCATTTCACTTTTCGAGACCTCGAAATCGATATAAGAGACAACTTAGGTCGTCCCATCCCATTTCAAGGAGGAAACGTCACAGCTGCTCTGTATTTCCGACAACGTAAATTGCCTTAAAAAAAAAAAGTGCCAATGCGTCGCACGTTTTTGAGATCGCAATGGATCCAAGTAGGTGGTGGTGATGGTTACAATCAAGGCCTGCCTCCGTATCAAGAAGGGGGTTTTTGGGGCACGCTGGCAGGTCCTGCAGTGAGTTATCTGGGTAATTTAGCGGCCAACGCGGGATACGAAACAGCCTGTCGAGCCGCCCGCAAATTTTACAAAAGTCATTGTCGGAAGAAGGAGGAGGAGGAAGAGGAAGAGGAGGAGGAGGAACCGCCCCGCAAGAAAAAGACAAAGACAAAACGAGAACTGCCCCGCAAGAAAAAAAAGAAAAAGATGCAACGAGGAGGAAGAGGAGACAAGTACGACGGTGGGACGGCCGATTATCAGGAAGGAGGACTGGTCTTACCTTTCTCCGAAATGACGTACGAGCAACTGTTGAGAGCGCAGAGGGGTTTTGGGAAGCGGCGATCTCGACAAAGAACCCCTCGTCGACCTCGCAACATCACGGCCGCGAGTTTGGATGAAAATCTCTATCGGCGTCTGGGAGGGAGACCCATCGGGGTGTTGCCCAATGCTATTCCTGGCTTTCAGGTGGGCATGGGAGAGAATCGAGAGAGAGTAAGAGGAAAAAAACGTAGACGAACGGGTCACGGTGATTGTTTCAACGAGCTCCTATAAAAAGGAGCATCCACGGGTGGTCGACCATTTGACTAGACGTCACCGTCAGCATGTCACAAGGGTCAGATGACACAGACAACAACAACAACAACAACAACGGTGGGATCATCGTGCAGGCCGATCAGGGTCTTTACAATTATCGCCCTCCGCGAGAAATTGATGCCACAGAATACAAATGGCACTTTGAAGATGTGAAATCTCAGACCACTTCGTCAAACCCTCT
This sequence comes from Dendrophyllia cribrosa, assembly GCA_024195265.1. Classification (NCBI taxonomy): domain Eukaryota; kingdom Metazoa; phylum Cnidaria; class Anthozoa; order Scleractinia; family Dendrophylliidae; genus Dendrophyllia; species Dendrophyllia cribrosa. The sequence continues at coordinate 40,279,053 of JAJLRJ010000002.1, read as the reverse complement.
CCAGTTTCGTTTGGCCGATCGACCTTACCCCTTCTGCCCCAGCGAGATCGAGCTGCATCTTAAAACGTACTTCAAACTGGGCTCCACAAAAGCACCCTTGAATGACTTCACCACCAACCAAGCTATTGTAGGCCCAGTGAACAATTTTGGGTACAGTTGTATCCGTCAAGTTCGTTGTCGAGTCAACAACAACGAAACTGAGTCCACGGCTGGGGTGAATTTGGCATACCGAGAATATTTCAAGACCTTGTTGGAAGCAGATCCCTGGGACGAAGCCAGCCGCCTCAAGCGACAAGGATGGTACAAAGATAGCGCAGGACAGATGGATAAATGGGGAGGCCTAGCCACTCATAATCCTGGAGGGGTTCAACGACAAAAGATCTGTGTCAATGGCACGGGCAAGTTCGAATTCAACGTGTGCCCTTTGCCTTGTAATTTTTGCCAGATAGAACAGAACGTCCCACCCAACACCAGAGTAGAATTTGAGATCGAGTTCAATGACCCCAAGTTCTGTTTGATGTCCATGGCCCTGGACAAGTCCACTGCAGCTGGGGCCGTGAACAACACGGCTAGTTTTGAAGTCTTGGCCCAAGAGTGTTTTCTCCGTGTGTTTTATCGCGTTCCCAATGATATCATCATGAAGTACATGGAAGAACAAGTGGAAAAGACCACGGTGGCCAACCCCCTCTCCTTCCCCTTCAGGCGCATGCGATGCGAGAACAGGTACATTCCAACAGGCGTCAGCCAAGTGGAGTTCAACGATGTGTTTCAAGGACGTTCCCCGCGCTTGTTTTGGTTGGTGGTGTTGGAAGATGCGCGTTATCAGGGAGAATTCAATAAAAATCCCTTTGACTTCAAAGCCAATTTTTCAGGATTCAACATCACCAGTGCCGAGTGCACAGCCAACGGAGTCCCAGTGAACAAAGCCAAACTGGATCTTACCAACAAATACGAGATCTATGATTTGTTGCTGAATGCCTCAGGCAAAAAGAGACGCGATGCTTACCTGTTGGATCCCGATACCTTTGAAAAGGGTTTCTACTTTGTACCCTTTGATTTGACGGCTGTCCAAGATGGAGGTGATTCTGTCACCCCGCAGTTGCAAATGCTGATCAACGTCAGGCTGGGGTTTTCTACAACGACAGGTGTAGCATTGCAAGCTTTGTTCTTGTACAACACAGATGAGAGTCTGTTGCAGATTGACAACAGAGGAACCACTCAAGGCCCAGTGCTCTTGTCCGATGCCTTGGTGTGAAAAGAGCTGGAGAAAACATTATCTTTTTGTAACAATAAAAAAAAAAGAGGTCAATAAAAATGTCACTTGCCTATTTCATGAACTTTAGATGCCTTGTTTGAAAAGAGCTTTTTTGTAACAAGAAAAAAAAAAAAAAGTTTAATAAAAATGTTTTATCTTTTTTGGTGATGTTTGTGTGTGTCACTCTCCTGTTCCTCGGGCCCCCTATAAAAAAGGGCACAAGTCCTCCTTGGTCAGTTTTGAAAATGCCTTGCAGAAAGAAAAGAAGAAGAGTATCTCGCAAAAAGAGGTACCACAGAGGGGGTGCTAGGTTCGTGAGACGACCCACCCTGCAGGATAAAATAGCCGAGGGAGCCAGTATGTTTTTATCAGGACCTGCCCCTTCGTTTGCTACGGCAGGCTTGTTCCTGGGCAAGCAAGCATTCAAAGGCATAAAAGACAATGTGGAGCATTTTTTAAAGGCCAAAAAGCGGCGGAGATAATAAAAAAAAAAGATCCACCTTGTCAAAAAAAAAAGATGGTCAAGCCATCCCGTGCCAGACGAGACAGCGCCCAAAGACGAAGAAATCGTCGGATGACAAGGCAGGGAGGTATTCAACGAGGAGGTTTCGTCCCCATTGTGGTGGATTTTAAGAAAGGGATCCAAGTGACACGGGACGCCATCGAAGCCATGCAACAACCCATCGACCACGACAAGGCCCGACGAAACGTGAACAGGTACAAAGCCGAGTATGCGTCTTATAAAAGACGCGGTGGAAACAAAGGGTTCACGCGTTGGGCCCGCGACAAAGGTTACGCCAAAAAAAGTGATGCCTGTTGCCTGCAGTAAAAATGCATGACACGTTGCAATTGCGAAAAGCGTGTCGAGGCGATGACAACATTTCAAAATACTTTTGGGACGTGTTTGGTGCGGATGAAGGAGCCTGTCAACCCGTCGAGTACCCCAAGTGCGCCATATGGAACACGGACCCCATACGCTTACCCGGCCAACATTGGATAGCGGTGTTTTGGGCGAGTCAAGACCACGGAGAATTCTTTGATAGTTACGCGCGAGCGCCATCCTTCTACAACGCAGCGTGGCGTTGTTTCGACCTTTTCCGTCACATTCCACAAGAGCTACAAGGAACCAACACCGATGTGTGCGGAGATTATTGTTTGTACTACTTATTTCATCGTTGCCGCGGCAAACCCATGACCCAAATTGTTCGACCCTTCTCATACACGGATCGTGTCTACAACGATACGGCCGTGGTGGAACGAGTACGGGAAGAATTCCCGAGTTTACAACACCAACACCTGGCAGGGGGACTGTATGATGAGGATGGAAGCCCCAACCAGATGTGTCGGATCAAACGGTTGAATCTTTGCAAAAGAAAGGCATAAAAGGAAGAACGGTGTTTTTTATGGGGTGACAGGTTAAAAACATGGAAACCGAAGATGCTCCCTCTTGTTATGATCCACGTTTCAGGGTCCCGGGTAACATGCAGATCGTGGGTCCTACCTTGAGCGGCAAGACAACCTTCTTGTACAAGTTGGTCAAAGATGCTCCGTGCTACTTTCGGGAAGACGACAGATCCCCTTGTTATTTTCAAAAAATCGTGTATTGCTATGGATCAGCCTGGCAACCGATTTTTAACCAATTCCAAGAGATGGGCGTGCAATTTCACGAGGGCTTGCCAGACAACGTGGAAGCACTCTTTCCACCCGAAACACGCCCCGGTTTGATCATCATGGACGATCTCATGCACGAAAGCAGCAAGTCACCTCAAGTGACCCAACTGTTGACCAAAGGAACGCATCACTTGGGTCTCTTTGCGATTTTCCTGTCGCAGAACCTCTTCCATTCGGGCAAGGAACAAGCTGGTCAAAATCGCAATTATCATTACACCGTTCTCTTCAAAAATCCTGCGGATACCCGTTACATCAAGATGCTGGGCAATCGTTGGTTGGGTGATTCAGAGGCATTTTGGCCCATCTATAAAAGGGCCACAGAGAGACCTTTTGGCTATCTATTGACCGACCATCATCCTCGGACCGACGACGCCATTCGTTTTCGTACCCATCTCTTGATAGACGATCCCGAACCTCTTACCGTGTTGCAACCCGCTCAAAAGAGAAGACACAAAACGTGAGAAAAATGTCTTTCCGTCGTCGAGATTGGAGAAGACAGCGAGGACGAGGCATGTTGGAGGATTTTAGCAAATCTCGCGCCACCCGCACCAATCAAATCAGAGCGCGATGGAATAAGGAGAGAGCCGACATGCATCGACGCTTGCAAAACGAAAGCGGTAAATTGCAAGAAGGTGCCCGTCGCCTCCAGTGGATGTTGGAAAACCCCAACCCCAGTCTGGGTGAAAGGGTCATGGAGAAGGGACGTCAAACCCAATTCAAAGCCAAGAATGCTTTCAAACCAGGCATCAAACGCCCCAAACTCAAAGCAGGAACGAAAAGAGCCCTGATGGCTGGGGCGATGGGAGGTGTCTTGGCCCCCGTAGTGGGAACTTTAATCGCCAAAGCTATAAAAAAGACGAAGACGAAGAAGAAGAAATCATAAAAAGAAAACAGTTATGCAGTCCCTCATTGTCATTCCCACCTATGGAACATGGCCCACCATGCCACGCATCGCTCGAGCGCCTTGGTCGCAAGGGGTTCCTTTTACCCGTTACGTGGTTGGGAAAGGGATACAATTGCAAGATGCAAGCGATCTCACCACGGGTCGGGCGGCCTGGCAAGCACAGATCCGTCGCAGTCAAAGAGGTCGCGGGATCGATGGCAGCCAGAGATCAAGAGCCATGGCCAAAGCCTATGCCAACCGACCCGCTCAGAAGGTCGATCGTTGGGTCAACAGAAAGATGTGGCGCTTGCGAGATAAGATGACTCCCGAAACCTTAACAGGAAAATTAACAGCAGGTGCTGCATTAGGAGGAGCTGCGGCGGCCGTGCCAGCAGCGTTTTTGGGTGCCTTAACAGCCAAAGTCTTCACCCAGAAGAAGAAAAAAAAGAAGAAGAAACAAGAAGGAGGGTTTTTAACGCTGCTAAGCAGTGCTGCCAAAGTGGGATACGAGGTTGGAAAGAGAAAAGATTACAAGCGTATGGGAGCCAAAGGAGCCACGGGGCATTATAAAGCGCATCGCAAACCCTGGGAAGTTTAAGGAAGGTATAAAGAGAGAGTAGTCCTCATCCGCAAGTACATTCACCATGCCAACCGTTCGCAGAAAGAAAACAAGACAGCGTGGAAAAGGTTTGGGCGCCGACATGGCCGTGGCCACGGCAGCTCCCATTGTGGCCAATCTCTTAAGTCAAGGGATTGAACACGCCATGGACAAAGGACCAGAGGTACTCGGCAAGGTAGCCGAGCATGGCAAACGTGGTGTAAAGTGGCTCTCGAAACGCTTCAACCGTTTGAGAAAAAAGAAACCTCAGAAGGGCGGTAGAAAAAAAAGAACATCCTTGCCCCGTTGGGCTCAAGAACCTGGTCTGTCCAAACTAGTAGGTCTACCCAATCATTTGCCGTCACACGTGCAATTTCAACTTGAAAATTCCACGACCTCGGTGTAGGCAGGCGAAGGATATAAGAAAGGAGGAAACTGCAGGACACACACAGTTTTTTGTGATGGCCCCACCTAGAGGCGCTTGGCGTGCTTTTCCTGTCAATTCAAATTTTTCGCCCACTTCTGCTGCAGAGCGACGAGCGAACTCGGGATTTGATGCCCCAAGAAAGAAGGCCACTACCGATCGTTTTGGGAGACCCAACCGAGCCGTGAAAGCCAGTATTGCCTTGAAAAAAGGAATCAAGACAGCCAATGCGGCGACAGCGGGAGCGATTTTAGCGGCCACTTTGGGCGGTGTGCTTGCAAGTCAACTCTCGAAAAAGAAAAAAAAGAAGAAGAAGAAGCAAGAACAACAAGGTGCAGGCAAAAGATCAAGGGGATGGCGCATGCAAGAACAAGCCGACTGGTTATCGGGGTTGACGGATCGCCGGACGTTTTCGGAGGACATAAAAAGAGCCAGCAACGAACAATTGCGAGCTCTGACCGATCTGATACGTAATCTCTACGACAACGTGATCCAAGTACCCGCTTACGTCAAAACCCCTCTTCTGGGTAACAGGAAAACGATTCGACGCATCAGTGCACTGACGACGCCTTTGCACGAAAGAAAGAGGCTCTTAAGAAGAGTAGGAGGAGAAAAACTCGTTCCCTTTTTGCAAGCCGGACTAGACGCCTTGTCGTCATGACGGACAAATACGCTCGAGAGATGATGTTGGTGCCCAAAGATCCCCCCTGGATGAAACCGCCGGTTCCCTTTCTACCCGATTCATCCCGTCAATGGGGAAGGGGTGAACAAACACCCCCCGACCCCAACGAAGCCTACTGGAAACGTCAATTCTTGACGGACCAATTGGTCAATGCCCCTCGTTTGGATCGCGTCATGCGTGTCATGGATGCCATGAAGAGCGTGGAAGGTGAAGGGCAACCGCCCAAGTTACCTTCGTACGGAAGTAAGAGCAGCGAATACTTTCGACTTCAGAATCAACTACGACACATGATAGACCCCCGTCAGACCTCTGCGCTCTTGAGAAGACCTCCCCCTCTTTCGGCGGCGGAAAACCAAGCCCGAACGGATGATATTATTCCCCCCAAACCACCCCTTGGATCCACACTTCCACCACCTCCCAAGTCATTTCAAGAAGCGCACCAGCAATCAAAGAACATTGACAAACAATTGGAAAACTTCATCAACGTGGCTAAACAGAATTTGGACGAGGCCAAGCGCGCCGGCAATAATCCTAACGAGGTGAAAATGGCTGATCTAGATTGGCAAGTGGCTCAAAAGTCTGCTGAAGTCATACGAGAGTTGGACGATCAATTAAACTCAGAAAACTATGGTTTGCCCTTCAGCGACCTCAAATACTGGACCACGGACAAAGACACATTCGATGCTGCCGTGGAAGCACACAAAAGAGAGCTGCTGGAACGTCGTGACAAACTGTGGGGTCAACTGGAAACAGAATATCAAGAGCACAAGGAAAGCATGAAACAGAGAGAAAAGCAAAGACAAGCCAAGATAGAAAACATTATTCAAAAAGGAAAAGGGGTCGCCTTGAAACGACACAAACCTCGCGGTTGGGTGCAAGAGTAAGAAAGTTGTTCAGAAAAAAGAGACGTTTAAAAGTTGTCACTATTTAAATTGTTGACCTGTTTTCACAACAAGATTGTTGTAATAAAGTTGCTTTAAAATGGTCAAAACACGTGTGCTCTTTTTCTTGCACTAACCGGTTTTTTGAATAAGAATTCATCAAAAAAAAAAAAAAAAAAGTCAAAAAAAAAAAAGTCAAAAACGTGATGAAAAAAATCAACAAGAACATTCGAAAACAAGAAAACGAAAAACAAGCAAGAAAAACACAAAACAAAAAGCACTCTCACTTTCTGGAAACGCTTGGTTGACAAAACAAATTGCCCTTCAAAGACAAGAGACGTCAGCGAAGGGCTTCCTCGTAGCCTGAGGGGTGGCGTCAGCTTTTTTTCCCTTTATAAAGGCTCGCGCTTTGTTCTTTTTTCATTCTTCTCTCATTCGCTTACAACGCAAAGCCAGACGAGCTGCTCGGCAGAAGAAAACAGTAATGGGTGCAAGATTATCGCAAACACTTGGGACGAGACGATTTCAATTTAAACTCTTTTATCGTCGAGCCAGGTCCCCGCTGGTGGTTCGCGCGTGGTCTGGAGCCAAGTGATGGCGTAAGCCGGGTTTTTCCAGGAAAACGCTGTTCTGAGAAAGACAAGAAAGATTTTTTCACGGCGTGAAAACAAAGATGGTTCCTCGCTAAAAAATCAGACAACTCTCCTCGTGGAAGGTTTAAGAGGTGGCATTGGAAAAAGGACAACCTTTTCGGCAAAAGAAAGGGATTTTTGTACTGCAAAATCCTTCCGCAGGTTCGTAGTTTGTTTGTTTGTCTTTGCTCGATTCGTCATGCCGGTTTTTCCAGGAAAACGCTGTTCTGAGAAAGACAAGAAAGATTTTTTCACGGCGTGAAAACAAAGATGGTTCCTCGCTAAAAAATCAGACAACTCTCCTCGTGGAAGGTTTAAGAGGTGGCTTTGGAAAAAGGACAACCTTTTCGGCAAAAGAAAGGGATTTTTGTACTGCAAAATCTTTCCGCAGGTTCGTAGTTTGTTTGTTTGTCTTTGCTCGATTCGTCATGCGAGGAAAATTTGATTTGTTTAAAATACTTTCACGTTTCTTCTTTCAAACGAGTTTTCTGCGAGTATTGAATTCAAACTATTTTTTTTTTCTTTTTTCATTCACGGAATGTCCCGGAGGCGAGCCAAGATGATTTTCGTTCTAACATGCGATGGAATCGAAAGAGAAAGAGAACCCGATTTACGACACGTCTTCGCGGAAAATGTCTGACTTTGAATTTTTTGCCCTGAAGGTTTTCATGCGGTCTAATTACCAAGTGATTGCTTGTATTATGTTCTGTTAAAAGAATTATTCAGCGCTCGATGATAAGCGCTTTTATCACCATAACATCCAGATAAATTTTGCTCAAACCCCGATCGGAAAGTTACTCAAGAAAAGAAGAAAGCGTTAATCCTTGAAATTTTTTCTTGTTGATGATTTTCATTAAACACGTTATTGAACTTTCATCTTTGTGTGGGCTTCTTCTTTCATATTGGGGATTTTGACTACTTCCCCAATTCATTCCCCAGGAGGATCGTACACAGGGAAATTTGACCACTTCCCCAAAAAAAAAAATTTGAAAAAAATTTTGAAAAAAATCAAAAAATTTTTTGAAAAAATTCGATACTCAAAATCACCTATATAAATCAAAAATTGAAAAAAAAACTTCAAAAAAAAATTCAAAAAAATTTGAAAAAAAATTGAAAAATAATTCTAGTCAAAATCCCCTATATAGTGGCTCCATTTTTTCCATTGGGTGACGTCAGTGATGACGTATATAGGGACTTTTTTGACTGCCCCATATTCTATACCCAAAAAGGGCGTGGTTAGGAAAAATGACTCGTGCCCCATCTAGTCACCCCTTACTACTCCCTCTACCCCCTATTCGAGACCAGTGGGGGATAAGGAGAAGAAGCTCCCTTCCCGGGTGAGTGTGAGATATTTGTATCAGCCTGGCGAGCTTGAGGGTGGTGGTAGGCGGGCGACCGATCCAATCTGGTCAATGAAGGTCCACAACATTGAGAAGGTTGTTACCAAACCAAACGAGCCTGTCGTCTATTACCTTTTCGATGGACCCAAGCGGGGCTTCGTCCGTGAGGAGCTGATGGTTGTGCCGCCAGATACTCAGTTGCCGCCGATATCTTTATGACCGTATGCCAGCGTGTGGACACCATCCTCCTTAATCCAGCGCTTGGAGTCAAAGGGGGAAAGTGTTGTCTTGTTTGGATGCATGCTGTAGATCTGGTGATCCACGCTCCTGAGCATATCCATCCCGTGTTTGACAGCCTCCTTTTTGAAGAGGGCGTCCTTGTAAATCTGGTGTGTAATCTCCTTCTTCGTAACAACCTTGGTCGTGCCCTTTGCTTTCTTGATGTCCAGCTTAGCTTTGATTTCTTTGCCGTCCTTGTCCTTCTTCTTAAAGGACCCTAGTCAGCCACACCTTTGTTTTTGTTTACATGCAGGAGTTTCGGTATTATATTACACGTGGCGCGTGACCAAAAGTAAGGAAATCGTCGCGAAGGCCAGAGGCGAGATATTTATAAAAATATCGTTATAAAAGGTGACAGGCCTAGCACAAATCCTGCTTGTCGCAATAAAGCATTTCAGCCCGGCTTTAGAATAGGGTTACCCCAAGTACGTGTCTGAGAGATTGTTTTCTTTTTATAGATCAAAATTAAGATATAACAGGACTGTTGTTCTCAAAGTTGCCGATTCTTTGATCTTAGAGAAGTCTCTGATACTGACAGGAGATATTTACGCTTTCCAGAGCCGTTTACTATGAGAATATTTAGTTATGCCATCGCTGTTTGCTAGTTCTCGGCATAACAATATTGTTTCTTTAGCGCATAGTTTGCAAGATCAGTAGTAGTCGCTGAATGCTAGGATCACTGACTCAGAGTTAATTTCTCAGTCCGTGATTTTGTGTGAGCGCAAGTCTTCCGAGATAGTGTTTCTTCATCAATGATTCCATAGAATAATGGCATATTACTTGAATTTTTTTCGACTCCTCAGAGTTTGTTCTGTGTTTAAGTTGCGTGTCTCGGAGCTAGGCTGTACTTTCGTTGTTAAACGTATGGCGTTATTGCATCCATCATGAAATCAGTTTGTGAAATATTTGAATCTCCAGCATGTTTACTGTTTCATAATTCTCACGGCCGGATGCAACTGTTGTACATTCTTTAACAACAACAATTCGGCGAATTGGCTATGGTTTAGCCGTACGATTCCAACCTCACTTTTGCTCGTAATCCAAAGGTGGAAAGTCGATTCGTGAAGAATAGTTTCCTTTGCATTTCCTGGCGCCTTCGGCTGTCCACGCTTGGGAAACCGTGAGGCTATAAGACCATTGACTTTGGATGTCAAAACCTTGTCCATCGGTAGCGCAAAACTACGAAAAAATCATTCAAACCGATAGACTAATAATTCAAAAAAGCTACGATAACAGTTACAGACTTTCATTTACACAACTTGGGACGATGCAGTAAGATTCCGATTCACTATGCAATGTTCAGTAATTTCGATGGCATCGAAAATGGCGGATTTCACCGTTTGAGCGCGCAGTGCATTTTGGATGACTAGGGTCCTTTAATACACCTGCTGTCGTCTTTCAAGATGCTGTACATCTTCGAACGAAGACAGATTACCTCTGAGATAGGCACACCCTCACACTCGTCCTTCATCTTGCCGATGACCTTCTTGTTCGTTTGGCTGTGAAGAGGGTGATCTTTCGGGAAATCACTCGTGTCAAACTTGTGGATGTTGGCTTCCATGTCTTTGTACACATCCTCTGTCTTGATTTCAAGGAGCAGGCTGTCTGTGTCAGTGTAGATTAGCTGGCAGTTCGGGCCGTATTTCCGATCTAGATAGAAGTAATAGAACTCGTACATCAATGTCTTAGAGAGATCAAGCACGCACATGCCCGTGTAGACAGGCCTGTCCATTTTGATCTTCTCTTTACGCATCTGGATGCCAGCGAGTGTTTCGCAGAAGATTGCGCTCTTTTCATAGAGAGGGTTGGCGAGCAGCTTCTGAAGCTTGTCTCCCTCATCTGATCGCACCAGGCGCACATCGACTCTGGTTCTGAGATTTTCCATCGTCTTACCAAAGACTGAGTTGTTCATGAGCTTGTAGAAGTTCTTTTCGAAGTCTGATATGGCCTTCTTTCTGAACTCTGTGTTAAGTCTGATGTATGGCTCCATCCAGTCCTTCTGTTCGAAGGTCAGTGCCTTGTGCACTTTTTTGAGCTTCATTCCGAGACTGAGATATAGCTGAAGATTTCGGTAATGAAGGACATATCTTTCCTTATCCTTCAATGTGAGGAGCAGCTTGCTTGTTTTGTCATTCCCCAGGTTCAACTCTCTTGCAATGGATCTTTGATATGGTGACATCCACTCGTTTGGAACTTGAGATGCCTCTGGGGCTAGCGGGTAAGAGTTGTGCTTGTCATGGAGATATTGGGGATACTCTAAGTCAACCTCGAGTATGCAGCCTGTTTTCCTCCTAGGGCCCATCTTGACGATCTGCTCCGCTGTTGGTGCTGTTCGGACCCACCTGAACTTGCCAACTGGAAGCAGCTGACTCATGGCCCAACTGTAGAGATTGTTTGCATCGAGATAAAGAAGATATGACTTCTCCTTCTCCTGGTCAAAGTCGCTGAGATATGGGTTGTTCGCCTTGGCATAGCGCTTCATCTCTGTTGAGATGCCGCCTCTCGTTCCCTTCTCGACGAAGAGTTGCATTGTATAGTCGGTCAGAAGCTCCAACTCTATGGCCGTGTGTTTCAACAACGCATCCCAACTCAAACCAGGGCTGGTGTAATAATGTGCAGGGTCTAAACGGTAATTCTTGAGGCATGTCTTCCTAAAGTTTTCAAACACATCTGCGAGGAGGATGACGTCCGTTAGGAGATAGATGTCGTGGTAATCTCCGAGATTCTCACATTCAAAGGCATCCCACACTCGTTGTGCGTGAACGTAGTCACCGTCTGTGATATGCTCCTTTTTAAGCTTGCTGTAAAAGGCCTCCTTTGGCGGAATGGAGGTTTCATTGAAACGTTTGAAGGAATCCATGTACTCATAGGGATAAACACCCTTTCGGAGTAAAAGGTCTCTTTTTGCTGGATCCGTTTTGTATTGTTTTAAGATCTCGAAAGCTTCTGGTTTGATTGATGTGACAAGGCTATCGAGGCTTTGTTGCATAAACTGGCAGCTGTCTATGAATCTAAGCTGCCCCATAGAGAAAGAGATATATTTCTCCATTGTTGTGGGGATGCATTTCAGTTCAGAACCGACCTCTGCGATTTTCTGCATCAGATGGTGAGCATCATAGCCTTTCAAGTTGTGGAAGACAACTGGGATTGTTATCTTCTTTGAGTAGATTCTGAAGTAACTTCTGTTGCATGTGTTATGGGCCGCCCCGCGATACCTGCCAGTGATGTGGCAGTGGTCTATTACTGCATCTCTGTAACATTCTCGCAGAAGAGGCCTGGCACAATATCTACAGTCGTCCTCTGGGAACTCTATCTCTGGCTTTTCCTGCCTCTTTGCCCACTTACCGATTTTATATCTTCCATGGTCATCTCGTGTTGTGAGTTTTAGACACTCTCCGTAACAACTACTCTTACTGTCAGGAGCCCTCGTGTGCCTGTGTACCTTGCCGCAATACTCTCCTGTGGGTGGAAGAACTCATGCTCGTCCCTTGCATTGCGCACAATCAGAGTCTTACCGCAGATATGACAATCCGTGGCTTTGTTGAAGTCATCCCAATTATAACCTGTCATTTGCAATGGTTCTTCGTGCTCGAGAGCCTCACGTATCTCTGCTTCAGCCCTCTGAAGAGAGGCAAGAAACTCACGAACAGGGTTCTCTCCTCGGTAAATGTAGGGATGGCCAACAGCGCCATCTGATCTGACAGTAATGAAGGAAAACCTGCAGGGTTTGTGGACCTCAGTCTTTGTGGTGCTGCTTTGTTCCTTGGGTGGGATTCGCACGTCTAGCTTTTCGATGAGGCTCTCGCAGTCAGCATATATCACATACGGAACCTTCATCTGTTTTTGGTAATTCTTAAAGCGAAGGATGTTTTCACCTTCCTTAGGCATCTCGACTCTTGTTGGGCGGTTTGAGGCTCCTTTGCAATAGACTTGATGGTCTTCGAGAATTCTTTCTGATGAGAAGCCTTGCAAACATCTCACGCAGAAGTGTGTATGATTGGTTCTAGAGTGTTGTTAGCGAAGAAGCCTGCTTAGACTCTTTACAAGCCAGTAATGGCTGATGGTTTCTAAGGTGTGAGGGTCTATCTTTGTAATGAGCATGACATTGATTCCTGGAATCTCCTCGCCTTCCATCTCACTGACGTGATAGGTAACAACTTTGTTGTTCTGCCAGCCTAAAGCATTGATTGCAATGTTATTGAGCTTCTCAACCTTCGGCATTTCATGCAGAGGTGTTGGGAAGGAAATGCCTGTAAAGTCAAACCCATCATCTATTGGGTATTTACTTGTCCTTTCCGGGTGCTCAGCGGCTGGGAAGCGCACAGCCCTCATTACCCACCTAAGACAAGCATGGTCTCTGTTTTTGATATTTATTAAAGCTTGTTTTGCTTTTAGAGCTTGAGGAAGAGGGAAATAAGATCCACCTCTTATTGGCTCATATCGGGCAAAGTCAAGGAATACTTTGTCTATCCCTGCAACTGTCCAACCCGACCCGTTTACAACGATTTCAGTGACTTCTTCTCTTTTTCTGTTTATATTAATGTCGAGTCTTCTCTTAACAGCGTCCTCGTCAAAGATGTTGATGATTGCCGGCGCCTCCTGTCTTAGATAGAACGTCGCACGCTCAACGCCTCTGTTCCCTTCTTTTATAAGTTTAATAATGATGCCGTAATTAAACTTTAAAGGGCCGAGTTGGTTTGACTCTGATCTGATCACTCTGAGAATTTCAGGTTCGATCATGTTATGAAAGATAAGAAGATCCCTCACATGAAAATCTTCTGGAACATGTATTTTGTAACTGTGAAGCCAGTTACGAAACCCGCGGTTCTGAAGTTCGAATGTAAGATTCACCATCGTGGTATATACAAGGGGTATACATTTCTTCAATTGGTAATACGGGGACAGACCTAACGTGCTCCATAGGGCTTTGTTTGGATGAATGGGGGCCTCCTTGGCGTTTTGTTTTGCTTGCTTTAATCGGTTGTTGCCCTTATGAGTTTTGTGCTCTGTGTGAAGAAGGATGGATCGAGCAGAGTAGATATATGTTAATTGCTTCGGGGACAGCCATTTTAAGGCTCCCCAGACCCCCTATGGAGCCTTAATTTAATGATTGACAACCCCTATCCCAGGGCCGACAAAAAGGAGGACCTGGGATAGGGGTTGTCAATCATTAAATTAAGGCTCCGTAGGGGGTCTGGGGAGCCTTAAAATGGCTGTCCCCGAACAATTAACATATATCTACTTGTACAGTCACATGTAAATATATTGCAATCATTAAGGATATTTTTCCTTAAAGTTGTACACGTCTCACCTTTAGGAGGTGGTGGTGGTTCAAGTCCAAGCCTGATTTTTTCCTGTTTCTCTTTCTCTATTTCTCGTCGTCGCTGAGTGCGAATCTTTTTTCTTTCTTTCTTTGTTAACATGATGGGAAGAGAAGGTGCCTCTTTGGGTTCAGCTAAATAAAGGAATCAAATAATACTTCATAATTTATAGATTAGTTAAAATTCTGTTTAACAGTTTTCCATACATGTAGGTACATTTATTGGATTGGTAAAGTTTTGAGACAAAATATTTGATTTTAACCCACTGACACCTCAAATGCCTGAAACCACCCATGACGGGACCACAGTCCTTCTACCATTTGTGACGTCATCTCTCTTAATTTATGACAAAAGATGTCTTTTACAACTAACTCATGCAGAAGGATACAAAAAATATTTGGAAATAAGAGAAAGGATTTCAGAAGCAAGTCATACCTAACTTGCTTCACACATGAGCACTAACATAATGGACTCAGATTGCATTCTCTCCCAGTGATGGCTAGGGCGGGGCACTCCATGAACGAAGTCTGGATCCACAATAATTATTGACTTCTTCCTTTCATATTACACTCACACATCTCCATGGAAAGATTCAAAGAAAAGGATGTTTTTTTTATAAGGAAATTGATTTATCAAGAGTTCAGTTTTGATACCATGGTCGATAAAATCACAGAAATACTATAGTTGCAGTGAACTTGCTTCATGGACAGAAAGCAACTTTAGACTAATATTATTAAAGATTTGGAAAACAGAATCATGTCCTGTAGAGTTTCTCACTATTTCCAAATAACAAATAACATAAAGTTCTTATATATTGTATCACTTTACGCCAATGCAATGTACAGTGTAAACAAGAATTTGGTTAAAAATTTTATCTTGTCATATTAGGTCCTTCTTGTTTTGTGACATGATGTTGACACACAAAAATTCAATTTCTTTGTACACTGTGTTGACCAACAAAGAAAATCATAATTTTTGGAACTGTGAGGCAGAGTGAAATGTAAAATATTAATGGACAGTTATATGCATATAATTATCTTAACATTCATGGATACATATTCATGGGAAGGGAAAATTTAATGGAAATCCTGGTTGCTGCCTTCGTGCATGTGTGTTGATGTTAATAAGTTTTTAAACAACTGGAACAGGTATGCTGTCAGTCCATGTTGGTAAACAAATCAATCATAATTACCAGCAGGATGTTTCTGTACGGGGTGCTCAACCAATGCAGTCACTCCACCAATACAATCTTCTATGTTGTCAGTCTGTAAATTAAGGTATTTTCTGCCAAGTAGGATATTTGCATCCCACCATTCAATGTCTGGGACAAAATCCTCTTGAGCTTCTTTAGGTGTGATCAGCGCAAGTTTAGTTGCCGATGAAATGCCTGTTTTCTTTGCTGCTGCGGCAATCTCTTTTTGAAGTTTGTCTAACTGTGTCTGAAACATGAGGATAAATGTGGAATATTCAAGCAAGAAGCATCAACTACAGTTTGTACACCTATGGGCCTAGTAATGCTAACACTACAGTTTGTACACCCTTGGGCCTAGTAATGCTAACACTGAAAAAAATTTGATTGTTATGGAAATAATCGGCAATGGAATGTTTTGTTTCCATTACATGCATGTAAGACAAAATAATTTTTGCAACTTGCAACACAACTGTAAATGCAAGACAGGTTAAAACAAATTAAAATGTGCTGCTGTGTACAAGTAATAAAAAGTTTAATTCTCCCTGCAACTTGTTTCATAATGTTTAAAGAAATGGATTATGAGTTGACAAAAAAGAATAGCTTTCTACTTTTTACAACATTGCAAGTTTATGTTGCAATCTTTGACATGTACAGTGTACTTTACAACTTGCAAAAATAATGCTACATGTAGATGTTGGTGTTGCACTGCAAGTTGCAACCACTCTACATTGTACCATACAACAGCTCCTCATACCACATACATGTAACAAATACAACCATGGTAAAAAATGGTCACACGAAGAGAGATTACCAGATCACCAACCAGGGTTACTGGACAACAAAATATAAGTAAGCAATTAATCACACACTATACCTTGGCTCTTATTCTCTGAGCTATTTGTTGAAACTTTCCTTTTTCATGGAACTTAAATCCTCTCTTGCTTCGCTGTGCTGCTTTTATCCTAAAAAAGAAGTCGAAAATAAAAATGATATTACAATGTATGTGGCTGAGTTATCCACTTTTTAGTTATCTTGACTTTTTCATGTTGTGCTAATTTCATCATGAAAATTAAAGGCTTGCCATTCATCCAGTTCACCTTACAGCGTAAAGGTAAAGCTGTATACAAGCCACAGGATGCCCACACAAAGGGAGCTTAACCCAGCTTCCATAGAATGAAGCAACTTGGGGTATTGCTACTCCTCCCTGGAATAGATGCTAGTTCATTACAGGGTTACCCTCAGGATTGTGTTTCTGGTGCCCATTTATACATGTACATTGTAACCTGGATTGAAAGTCCAGTGCGCTACATGCAGCTACTACACAGCCTACAGTATGAAACTTGTCAAAGCAAAGCAACATTCTTTAACATTTTAGACATCTGTGGGCTACTAAATAGGTTTTTTTCTACAACCAGCCAATTATGAATCTTGTTCAATGCTCACCCAACTCTGGGATCAAAATATTGGCTTTCATTTAAATCTTCTGTTGGCTTCTCAATCTTGAACTGCTCTGCTTTCTTGGCCCGGATGTTTGCCTTCAGTGTCGGCATTCTGCTGGTCAGCTGAATAGCTCTTCCTGCTGCGTCCACAGTACGTCCAGACTGGTCCAAGATCAAGGCTCTGGGATGAGAGCCGTCATCTTTCACAGTAGTCACAGAAATTAAACCAGACTTGATCAGGTTTGCACCAGCACTTGTGAGGCCTGTAGTGGAGAACTGAAGTGTCGTACACAAATTAATAACTTAAGTGAATAAATACTCTTTATTCCATACTAAATTAATAACAATGAGAACAATGAAATAATATTGTCCTTTTCTAAACTAACTATTATTCTCTGTAATTTCCATGTGTAAATCTCAGTTACCAAGATAAAAAGCATTGTTCTCACCAGGTTAGGTTTATTTGCCAGTTGAGCTTGGATCTTTGCTTGTAGTTCAGCAGCACGTTTAGCTTTTTCTATTGCTTCATTCATCAACTCCTGCTGTTGTAGTAAACTAGGAACAGGCTGAAAAATAAACACAACATTATTTTGTAAGGCTGACTTAAACCACCTATAAGCCATACAGAGTTGGGGAGCTTTATTTGCTGGATTATATTTTATGTCGCAGTTTTGCCATTGTATGTGTTGTGGCTCAAATTTCTCTTTGGTTTGAAGATTTTTAAACCAGTTAAATTTTCATTTCCCTTATTATCCAGAACACAAATATAAATTTGAAATGCTCCAACAAAAATCCCTAAAAATTTTGTTACGCTAAATGAAATATTGTTTGAAATTTCGCGTGATGTGTCACAGATTAAAGCAAAATTTTGAACATGTGAGGACAATAGCACCCTTAAAGTTTGAAGAAAGTTTGAAGAAATTTTGTTTCCTTAGAAATTTGGCTGGTTTTGGCCCATTTTCGTCGCAAAAATTCCATGAAATTTGTTCTCATTACTTTTGCACAGTACTGTAAGGACCACAGTTTATTTATGTTGCTTACTAATTCATTGTGTTCAGTGCTTTCATAATAAACAATGCATGGCACATGATTCACGGTAAGTGATAAAGGATCTTCAGGGGATACAGAGTTGTGATTTACTCAAAAGATTATAGTTTTTTATATTTATTATTTTTTATATATTTACCTGTGCAGTAACTGTGGGTACTGATTGCACAACAGGGACAGCCGGTTGAACCTGCCTTATAACATTGAGCTGTTTCTTCCTCTCCTCAATCTGTTTTTTCATACTCGCCACCATTTCACTGATTTGATTACTACTCAGAGAAGTGGGTCTCTCTGCTGTTTCAGGCATGGCTGGCGGTAAAGGTATGTTATCATCCTTTAAAGCGTCAAATCTGCTCTGTTTTCGTTTGCTCTTTAGATGTGATGAGTCGCCGCGGTCGTCCCCAGTATCGTCTCCGAATACATCTTCAAGAGTTCTTTTTTTCGATTGAGAACTTTTTCCATGGCCCGAACTTTTGCTACTCTTTAGCTGAGATACCTTGTCGAATAAGTCGGTTACAAACTGAGGTGCTAAATCATCTAGAAGTGAAGACAGCTTCTCACGAGATGAAGTTCTATCCAAGTTGTTTGTAACGCAATACAAGGCAGCGTTCACGACGCTTTTCTCGTTAAATCCTAAACGTCGTTTCACAGTTTCTTCCACCCATGGTTTTAGCTCCTCCAACTCTCTTCTACTAACAGCCATTTGTTTAGTTCGGTTCTCTAACTCGTTTAAAATCAAAACAATTGTTGAACTTCGGCAAGGCACATTTTAGCCGCCATATTGGATTTCGTCTCGCTCACGTTTGACGCATACCCAAAAATGAAAAACCGCTGATAAATTACGCGGTCTAATGTCATTTCCAGTCTCCTCGCTTAGGCAGACATTTTGGCGCGCTTTGCGAAGAAGATTCCATCGATCGAGGCTTTTCGAGTCAGCGTGCTTTCAGAATGGGAATTCATGGTCTTTCCAAGGTGATCGGAGATCACGCTCCCTCAGGATCAAAAGAAAACGAGATTAAGAACTATTTTGGTAAGTACATGTATGACGTCCTTATGCACGCGAATCAGTCTTAAGACGTTGTTTTCGATTATAATTTCACCTCAAAGCGCTCAAGATAAGCTTAACCTAGCAATAAACTTTACACTGCTCCTTTAAGCTTTAATATGATTTTCTGGAGCTAGTTTAATCTACGTGTGCCAAACGTGGTGGCTGAGTAAGGTTTTAATAAGCTTAAGTTAAATATAAATATGTTACATGTCTTATATGCATGCATGAATCAACCAAGGTGTCATATGTGAAGCCCACGCCGAAGATACAGAACGCCAAGGTCCTAGAGGATATATAATACTGACAAAGGGATCACAAAGGTACAGATACACGCCGAAGATCTTCGGCAAACGCTACGTGGAATGCTCCCTGGCTTGTATTAAAAACAATCATACAGCCCCACTGCCACTGGTGAGATTCGAGTTGTGAGATTTGAGTTGTGAGATTCTGGCAGGATTTTTTTGGGTTTAGATTAAATGTTTATTCTGGTTATTTTTAAGAAAAAATACTTCCATTGCCACCATCAATAATGACAGCTCTCTGCTATAAAGCTTGTATTAAACATGGCTTGTTTGTCAGTTGGTTAGATAATTACCAGTGTTTGTGTTGCAATATGTCAAGTGCAAAATATTAGGATTGTCACACTTCCATGTACTAATATTTTGGTTCAGAACAGACTTGTGCATGTGAGAGGGACTGAGATTTCAGGTCACGATAGCCTAACAAGAATAGTAATAGATTTGTGGAACATTTAAAACTATTTTGGGGTACTTGTCAAATACATTATTAATCAATAATGTGATCAATCAACTGTAATGTCTCATGTTTACAGGAAGGAAGATTGCAATCGATGCTTCCATGAGCATTTATCAGTTTCTCATAGCAGTAAGATCGGATGGAAGTCAACTGACCAATGAGGCAGGAGAAATCACTAGGTATACAACACTACTACAAGACAGTCTACATAATTATAATTAATTTTGTTATATAGCTAACTGACCATAAATCCTCAAATTTCTCCTCCCCTCAAATAAGCGCCCCTTGTATCAAAATGATTGAGTTATCAAATAAACGGTTTTAATATAGTACTGAATAATCAGAGTGATCAATGCAAAACTGTTGTGACCGGCCACTATCCAATTTGGAACGAGGTTAAGTTGATTGATCGAGACCCTCACTGGTACACACGTAGGGTCAAGGAAGCTATCCACTTCCCTAATAACATCAATACGGATAGAGGAATTGAAATTCCCGAAGCGTGGATGCTCACGATAAAAAAACACCACAACAGGAGAATGGTACAACAGCGGACCGCTGAGGTAACAACTACTTGCCGGAACAATGGAACAGTGGAGGATCGAAATGCACCAATCACAGCCGATCTTCGTGATATAAATGGTGCCGCGTAATCAGTCGACCTTGTCGCCTGAAAAAGACTACCAGTAAGCAGTTGAAACGTCGCGATCTACATCTCAAGTGACTACATTGTGAGACAAATGATAATACACTTTATTATTATTGTACCTGCCACGATGAATAACAACCTTTTCCTCGACATGGTTGCCTATAGTCTCATGTTTTTTAGGCTCGTGTAGAAATGCTTGAAAAAATTAAGAAATAATAATGAAGTGATAAAAATATTGATCAGTCACCAGGTGTCAACCCCCAATGTAGCTTTTTAATCATGTGCAATGTACAACATAGCTTTGTAATCATGACATGTTGTGTTTTGTTTTCCTATGTAGTCATTTAATGGGTATGTTCTATCGGACTATCAGGATGGTAGAGAATGGAATCAAACCAGTGTAAGTGTGCATGTATGTTGACCTGGTGCTACTCAGTACAGCTTCTCATTTGAATGGGTTGTACAATGTACATGTGTAAGTAAACTACATTTTACTCCTCCCCGTGGTTCAGTGGACAACAGATCTGACTGCTATGTGGAAGGTCTTGAGTTGACTCATGTTGTAAAGTTACCTGAATACTGTTGTCAAATTCTTTCCTTTTTAACTTATGAATATGCAATGTGTTGAACGAGTTATAGCAGACCGGGACAAAATTAACATGCAAATTTTCACTCCTTCCTTTCATCACTCAGCTGTAAACATTTCTTGGTTATTCTGCTGACCAGTGCATAAGGCTTGTGTATATATTTTGCTCGTTCCAAATGAGATAGGTAATTCTCTGTTTTTGAATTGCCCATAATGCACTTTGTTTGCCCCCCCAAATTTTGCATAAACTATTGTTTTGAAATGCTCTTGGGAATATGCAGTCCTTCCAAGAGCATTTACAAACAATAGTCCATGCAAAATTTGGGGGGCAAACAAAGTGTATTATGGACAATTCGAAAATAGAGAATGGTCACCTGCTTTACCCATGGGGACAGTGTTGGAGGGAGGGTGGGGGAGGGGGTTGACTCAGGGGTGGGGGGGGGGAACAAAATGCGTAGGAGTGGGGTCGTCTGATGATTGTTTTGTATTCATGAGTTGGCTCGTAGGAGCCTTAGATTCCTAAGAGCACTGGTGTGGTGGCAGTGTGCAACATATTTCACTATAAGTCAGGTCAATAATATTTTCATCCTTCAGCGTGCAAAATTGATGGTTGTCGCAGACAACCAATGATGGGGTTACCAAATAACACTGAGTGGTTACGTTGTGCCTTGGGCAACTTGATCTGCCACAGTACAAATCTCTGTTATCACAAGATTTGATTTCAACAAGGGAATAAAAAATAAACAAAGTAAAAAAATGAAATGAAATTAACCTACCAATTTTAATCTTGTTAGGATCGAACTTAGGAGGCATGTTTTTAAAGGATTAAGGTGTGATTGAGGTCTGATGGCTGTGTGGATGAGTTTTTTGAGATAGAATGTTGCACTGAACCACCACAAAAGAGGAAAGAGAGAGAGGGGACATCCGGGATATTGGGAGTAGAGTGTGCAAAGAGGTCTGGGAGTTTGTTTTCTAGTCAGCGGTTATTCCCTTTAGTTATTGTGTTTGATGAAAATCAAACTTTATCACACCTGTTACACTTTTTTACCAGATGGTTTGTTCATTTGGCAGCCAAGCTCAAAACAACTGTAGCTGTTGTTTTGGTACATGTACATTATAACATCAAGAAACATGAAGTAAAAAGGGCTGTGAAACCAGTATATTCCTTATGATGTTGCCTTAAGGACAATTTGACAAAAGATATAAAATGTATTTCGGATCCAGCAATTTACCCACGGGCAAACAAAAATGAAAAAAAAAAAGGCCAGCAGATCATTATGAAGTGTACATGGTGTACATGTACTTGTATGAATCAGCCTGAAGCAGTGAGCTGGGTCGATATTAATTAAAAGAAAACCTCAATTGTTATAACAAGTTGATGTTAAATTGTTGGAAATGAAGTCTAAATTAAAAAGCAGGTGAAAATATAATTTTAATGTACAAAAAAATGGATATGAATATCGCCTATTTTCGCTTTTAGATTTCCTGCGTTCCGCCCTTTTGAATATTTATGACATGTTACGGTTGTCTAATTGTTGCATACAAAAGAACTTAGATTCTTAACAATAACGGCAACCGTAACACGTCATAAATATTCAAAATGGCGGCACACGGGAAATTTAAAAGCGAAAATAGGCGATATTTATATCCATTTTATTTGTAAACTAAAATTATATTTGCACCTGTTCTTTTAAATTTCGACTTTATTTCCAACAATTTAACAACAATTTGTTCTGACAATGGAGGTTCCCTTTAACATTGTGTTAATCAGCTTTCATGGGAAATTAATATTAATAATATCTTTGTTGAAATTGGTTTTTCTTAATTTGGTATTTGTAGGTATGTTTTTGATGGCAAGCCACCTCACATGAAATCTGGAGAGGTAATGTTTGAATCCAGTTAGCCTCTATAGTAATTAAATTTTGTTTGTTCTAAGGCAAAGACACTTGACTCTGTCGCTAAATCTCCACCCAGTACCAGTAAACTGTTATGAAAACATTTAAGGAAAAAATATTAATGCTGTAAGTTGTAACCTTCTAATGCATTACCATTCACATTGTTTTTATGGGACAAATGGCAGCCCAGGCAGTCATTTTATATCTGAAATCCAGTTACAACTGATCAGTAGTTAAAACGATTAACCGTTTATCAGGGTCTGGAAGGGGGGGTCCTGATCCCGCATTCCCGCTCCGTTTTCACGAAAATCCTGCATCTCGCACTTTTTTCATCGCTTTCCCGGATCCCGTTTTTTGTTCAAAAACAATACATTGAAAAAGACTAATTTCTGCAAAAGCTAATAAATGTAAGATGCAGATTGGCCCTTTCGAGGTTTACTCCGAGGCCTTTACTCCTTGCGATTTCATCTATCGCAGTGAAGGTTTTTAAGTGCTTCAGGAATTGGTTCAGCTCTTTGTGTTCGTCGTGTAGCGGAACATTGAATTTTTCTTTGTGGATCGCCGCGTTACTACTGGCGCGGCTAGAAGCCTCGTCTGTGGCCGCAAGAAAGAATGACACCAAAACTCTGACTGTCTTATTCAAAGGAGCAGAGCTGGCATCGCTATTTGCCATATCCAAAGGTTGAAATGATAAAACAATCCCTTCAAGATTTACAAAAAATCGTGATAAATCTGATAAATGTAAACTGTAAAGAACAATTAGCATCGAGTCTGGTATCGCATGGTATCAGCACGTGCACTTTCCTGGCATCCAGTTGAAACAATGGGTCTTCTGTCTGCTCGTCTGTTGATTGCTTGACAGTTTCATTATTAGATAATTATTTTAAAAATAGGCACACTCTTTTGAAAGGAGACATCACTTAACGCTCGCCTAGTTGATTCGCATTTTCCGCTAAAACGTATATTTGTGACGATTTCCTGAATTCCCGACAGACAGGCAAAAAAATCCCGCATCCCATGCGCAAATTTGGGCTAATCCCGCTTCCCGGGGAGCAGTAAAATCCCGTTTCCGGTCAAGATATTTTTCGTTTTCCCGAATCCCGCACCGTATTTTGGTCAAATCCCGGATCCCGAAAATACCCTTCCAGACCCTGGTTTATGGCCCTGCAAGATTATTGTCAGGTTCAATTGTACTGTAATAATGTGTAAAGAAACTCTTAATGCAAGATTTTTACAAGAGGAGGCTCACTGAAGAGATGCTTACAAAACGTCAACACTGACATCTTTTTCGTACTGTTATTTTTGTTGTTGATCAGCTGGCAAAGAGAAAAGAGAGGCGCGAGGAGGCACAAAAAGGGCTGACACAAGCAGAGGAAACTGGTCAGTGTACACAGACAAAATGATATGTAATGAACTGTGTTGAGTGGGAATACAGTCTTTGTCGGGGGAGAACTCCAGATCCACCAAGGGTAGAAAATAGATCTCCAAGTGCCTGAAATGCCACATGTGCAATCTCAAGAGAAGCAATGCTGCCAAAACCATGTTAACACCAAAATCCTAAAACATTTTTCTTCATTACAGGCGATGCAGAAAGTATGGAGAAATTTTCTCGCAGACTGGTAGGTCATGTCAAAGATTGATATTAGCAACACCATTATAACCTAAACAGTGTGTGAAAATGTTTTATGCGAAGTTTATTAGTTTTAAAGATCTTCAATGTCATACAATCGTGTAGATCTCATTAAAAGGGATAAAGTACAGGATACCAAACAGCCTTTATCTATAATGATTGCCTTAAAGAAATCCCATTAAACAGAAACTGTAGTGATTATGGAACTGACTATAACTTAATACATGTAAGTGTTTTATTGCTTTAATAGAAAAGTGCAATGTAGTGCCACAGAAAATCCCCACTTAATTTTACAGTTAAACAAAAATGTCAGCAAATCATGTAACTTATTTTTAAGCAAAGAGATATTGTATATGCACATTTAACTATCTAGTGCAGCACATTTAAGAAATGTTTAGTGCCTATTGCCAATTTGTATGCATTTTAATAAGGTTAAAGTATATGTAGCATTTGGCCGATCTTCGTATGAGGAGTCTCACAGGTCGGGGCTAGCTTGTTAGAGGCAACAGCCGACAATTACTTACTGCGACTACAATTATCACACTGACTATTTTGAGTTTAACTACGGTATTTATATGTACATGTATTGACGTGAATCACTAAACATAGAAACATTACAAATATGTAATGCCAAATAATCCTGAATCATTCTTAGTTATGATGAATTATCGGCAAAATAGTAACTACAACCTAAGCTTGCTTGCGTGTACATGCAAAGTAAATATAGCGATTATAGCGATGGAAACTTAACACCTTGTTGTGCAAATAAGAATGTCACGCTATGTCACGCCCACTACATATAATTCTGAAAGTAAAGGTCCACCCAAAAGTTACATTGATTTTTTTCCTTTTATGAAACCCTGAAAGTGACACATATACTCACCCCACCCCCCACCCCCTCCCAAAAAAAAAATTAAATAAATCATTGATCCCTCTGAAACTAACAGCCCTTAATTTACAGGGATGTAGCTAAAATATCCAACAGGTGAAATTTTGTTTTTGAGGGTGTTTGTTAGGGTGAGGGTGTTTGTTATAGGGTCTTTGTTTTCCAAGACACCCTGAAAAAACCATCTGTAATAGAGGGTGTCTATGAAACAGGTATCTGTAAAGCAGGGTTAAAATGTAAAACTATTTTACTTTGTAATAGGTGAAAGTTACTCCAGAACATAATGCTGATTGCAAGAGATTACTGAAGCTTATGGGAGTGCCTTACATTGATGTGAGTTAGTGTACATGCATGTACATAAAATTTAAAATAATTATATTTAAGTTGACGTACATGTAGTGTTTAATATGTTTATACAAAGCTGAAAAGAAAAACAATTTGTTGAAATGATTTTTTAAACCTTTTTTTAGTTTTTCTTTTTAGCCTTGTATAAATGTATTTAAAATATTTATATTTTTTAATTGTTGGCAACACCACTTGTACATTGAAGTGTCTTTTTCTAAGTACACTAAGGTGTTAAAAATAGCATAGAACAGCAAGGAAATCAAAATTTGAAATATGCCTTGTTGATTTGATTGGATTACCACACATTGAATTATTTTGTTTTTACTTTTATTGACATGAAGTTTTGCACTTTGCAATGCATTATGGGCCATTTCAAATCCCACAGCCTTTTCTAATGTTTCTCATTTCCAGAGAGCCTTTTACACAGTTATAGTACAAGTATAAGCTTATCCCTTCTTCATGACCCCACCGCATGCCTTTAGCCAGAAATTCATGTTTCTAATAAAAATTATTTTTAAAAGCATAAATGCAGTACAATCTTTTCAAAAACTGGAGGTCCAAAAGACACCAGGATGCCAATCTGGCAATAACCCTGGACATGACCTATCTTCATAAAGTAATGCAAAATAGAAAGAACAGTTCAGCCTGTGCCTGGGTAAGGCCTGGTTCAGATGCCGAACTTTTCATGAGCCGAACCTAATACCTTGAATTAAGTACATGAAAAGTTCGGTGTCTGAATCAATTAAGAACGGCTATTTGAATTTGGAACAGCTCAGCCGTTCTTTCCGCCTGGCTCAGCCGGGAATTTCGGCTTTGGAACGCCTTTGATTCAGACGCCAAATTTTTCATGAGCCGAACCTAATGCATAAATTATTATAATGACTGGTGCGTGTTCTGACATCTTTGCCTGAAAATCGCTGACCTTTCGATTTGTTTCTCTTCAAACTGAATTAAGTTCAGCTAATTAAGTTCGACGTCTGAATCAACAGGCGTACTTTTGTTGATTTGGGTCGGTCCAAATTCGAATTAAGTTCGGCTCATGAAAAGTTCGGCGTCTGAACCGGGCCTAAGAAATAAGCAAACAATAGAAGCATAAAAAATTTCACATACAAAGTGACAAGTCATACACAATTTTTTTTATTGATATCTTGGTCAATAAAGGGCTGGTACAAACAAGAGTTTAAGAGGCACTTTTTTTGGCGAGTAGATTTTATTAACTGTTTGACAGAATAAATTGTGAAAGTTTCATCTTACTTGTAAGTGGCTGCAGATGTTTTGTTACTTTGTTTTAGGCACCCTGTGAAGCAGAAGCACAGTGTGCAGCCTTGGTTAAAGCAGGCAAAGTATGCATTATGTGTTGCTTTATTTAATGTTCTACTTCACCATAGCGGTCAATTAAACTTGGGCTCCCCTGTGGTTAAATATTTTGTTTCATCTACTCACATTCATCATCAATATGTGTGCATAGGTGTACATAAGAATAAAATCATTATCTTGTGCTGTTCCCTGTGGACATTAATCCACGTGCAAATTGGAAGACACATACATGCCAGGCTAGTCAGTTGAGTTATAATATTAATAATTATTTCCATCATTCAGGTTTATGCCACAGGAACAGAGGATATGGATGCCCTGACATTTGGCTCCACAGTTCTTTTAAGACATCTTACCTTTAGCGAAGCAAGGTCTGTGTCTTTTTTGTACAACACATTAATTTATTTTAGAAACGTCAATGTAATTGTGGAACTACATGTACCCACAACAATCCACAATGACCAACACAACCAGCCACAACGACCCACAAATGACAAAAAAAAATTCACTTTGTGAAAAAAAAAGTTCCTAAAGAATTCAACTGAGGAACTCGCAAGACTGTTACAAGTTTGATTCATACACTTACACATTAAAAGGGCTCTGACCTAACATTACCAGATCCTTAGTCAAATTATTTCACATTTTTTTTTCACAAAGTAAATTTTTTTTGTCATTTTGGGTCACTGTTAGTGGTTGTGGATTGTTGTGGGTACATGTATAGTTCTGCGATTCAGTAACTACGCATATTTTATGTAGTTTGACTGATTTTTAACCAGGTTAGCAGTTCTCATAGAAGTTAATCTAAGAGCAAACAAATTGTTTTACCAAGTTAGCTGCACTAAATTTGATATAATATGTGACAACAATGTTCTTAAGCATGTATGCATTAGTTGCATGCTGGGCTTTTTAAATCACTCATAACAACATTTCAGCTTCAAAAGCAGGTGAAGGCTCAAGCATTACTTACAATAGGTGAAATGTCTAACTCAACAACAATAAGCAGTCAGTGACTTTAAAGAACTCAACTCTTGACTTAAGCTACATGTAGATCTGTATGGCACATGCATGCATATTTAGACAAAGAAACTAACCAACCTGTTGTATTTTTGTTCTAAAACCTGGAGGGTTGAAAACTAGCCTAATTACGTACATATATATGTTGTAGTTAATTTTTTATTTCAGGTAATTTTTGTTTTTCCTTTGTTTCAAATTCATTAGCATACATTACCATACCCAAAAACAATGGAAAAATAAAAATTACCTGAGATAAAAAATTAACTACAACATATACATGCAGGTTATTTTAATTTGTGCTTGTGTATTTGTTGTAGTTCAAAATGAATCTTAGGTCAAAATGATTTCAAACTAGTTTAGTTTTGATTTTTTTTTGTTCCAGATTAATTGACATAATCCTAAGACAAATAAAAATACAAATCAAACTAGTTTGAAATCATTTTGACCTGAGATCATTTTAAACTACAACATATTCATTTGTAAGAAGGATAAAATAAAGATTCAAATGTACATTGTAGTATTTACATGTAGTTAGCAGCTACAGATACAACATATTTTAACAATGTATAAACATTGTATTATTTAATTCACAGGAAAACCCCCATACGAGAATTTTATTTGGAAAGAATTCTTGCTGAACTTGAACTTTCTCATGACGAGGTGAGAGTCATAACAGTCAGAGCCAGAGTCAGAGTCAGCCTTTATTGACTACATTTCTATTTCTTGTTTTGCAGTTCATCGATCTCTGTATTCTATTAGGATGTGACTATTGTGACTCCATCAAAGGTCAGCAAACATGTATTATAGTCTGATTGAAGTCAGTTCATTTTATTTGACTGAGTTGTTTACGAAATATGTCGGGTGAAGATGGAATAAATTGACTGAAAATATGTTAACATCCACCATCATTGTTAAGCGTAACTAAATTTCTTCCTTTGTAATGACAAACTATTCTTTTGCATAGTAAAATTTGCTACAAGCCATTGAATAGATAATAACATTATTGTCAAACATAATATGTGTTATGCCTCTACAGGCATTGGACCAAAAAGAGCAATTGATCTAATCAAACAACACAAATCCATTGAAGAAATCATCAAGCATATTGATACGAAGGTAGGGTTGTTTGAATACAGATCAGTACAAGTTTTTTTTTTCTCCCAGTGCATTTCATATTCTTATGTTGGATTTAAACAGACTAAAGCAGATTATCGCATGCATTGAAAACAAGGCCGATCTTTCCATCCATTCTTGC
This sequence comes from Dendrophyllia cribrosa, assembly GCA_024195265.1. NCBI lineage: Eukaryota > Metazoa > Cnidaria > Anthozoa > Scleractinia > Dendrophylliidae > Dendrophyllia > Dendrophyllia cribrosa. The sequence continues at coordinate 40,250,031 of JAJLRJ010000002.1, read as the reverse complement.
ACTCCTAGGAAGTTCATGTAAACCTACATTATTTAAATGTACACTGCATCCCTCCTTTTTCCAGAAAACAAAATTAATGGATATGTTGTGGGTCAAAATTAACCTTCGGTTCAAAATTTTTTAAACTGGTTTGTCTATCAACTGTCTAAAAAGGGATTTTATTTATGGGGTGTGGTTAAAAAAATGGGGGCTTGGCTTTTTTAGGGGGTCTAAAAAGAATGGTAGACAATTGCAAATGTTCAAATCCTCAACATGGGCCATGTCTGTAGGTTAGCTTTTATATAAGGTAAGGGCCACTGCTTACCAGTGCTAAAAGTGTACTCTTTGGGTTTAACCCCAGAGTGTCTCTTTAAATTAAAGGGCTATTTTGACAGATTGGGGTTTGTATAAATGTGTATTTTCACTAAATTGATTCACTACTTTGGCATAGTTTTACTCGCCAAGACTGACAATCTTCCCTAGCAACATTTTGGGATGAAGTGATGTTACTTTATCACACTTTTCTATTTGAATGGCTACCATATCTCCAACTTTGAAGATGTTTTCAGGGCTGCAAATAACGGCCGGTCAACGGACAATGTCCGGTCAGAATTGGGTATTGACCGGACAAATCTTTGGATTGCCGGACATGTTGTCCGGTCATTAAGTCATTCAAAGAAATTTAATTTTTAACTTTTTGATAATCGCGAGGGACAACATCCATGTTTCCGAAAAAAAACGAATATAAAGCTAGACAAATTAGTGGTTGAGAAATTCCTGGTAGTCGCAAATTTCCACGATTAAGGCCCCGTCCACACGTGTACGTTTACGTTCGTAAACGCATATTTTTTTATGCGTTTAGGCCTCCCGTCCACACGTAAACGATGAAAACGGTCACCCTAAACAGATATTTTTGAAAACGCGAAAACGCTCTCCAAAGTGGATATTTTCGAAAATGCCGTTTACGTGTGGACAGCGTAAACGGATATTTTTGTAAACGCTGATGTCACAGATTCAGACCCAGTCCACAAATAAAGAAAATAGAGCAGATATCCAATATGGCGGACGGTCTGACAGATGCGTTGGCAGGCTCAAGTACTTATCTACGCATGCTCAATGCAGATTTGAAGCGTTTACGTATCGTTTTAGCATTTACGTGTGGACAGGTGAAAACGAATCGTAAACGATGGCTGGCTTCGTGTGGACGGGAGCGTTTTAGATAAAAAAGTATGCGTTTACGAACGTAAACGTGTACGTGTGGACGGGGCCTAAGTTAATTAAGAGATCGATTGAACCCTTTCGGCTTTCATATATTTTGCACGTTTTACTTTAAATTCAGTTAGAAACGATGTGGCGATTGCCAAAATGTAATATTTTAATGATTATAAGTGATTTTCCCAGATGTTAACGAACGGTTGCGGTTGTATCTTGCGTAACTTATCGTACCACGTATGCGAGGCTAAAACTCTGAAAACTATTAACTTGTAATTTTTATTGCCAAACTGACTTGAATTCAGTTGGTTTTTAGTTAAAAAAAGGTTTACTGTGCAATCTGGGTTCACTATTGCAAGAGTTACGACTGTTCCAATTTGACCGGCCAAAAACGGGTCGTGTCCGAGCAAAAACATGTTTGGCCGGACAACATGACCGGCGCCTGCCCGGCCGTTATTTGCAGCCCTGGTTTTTAGCCTGCTCTTTTTTGGTTATTTGCTGGACCATCTTTTCATTGTAGATAGCCTGGTTGGAGACAATCTTGCATCTTTTTGCTTGCCGCTGATCGTTGAATTGACTCTCTGACTTTTCTTCCTGGTCTGCTTGGAGGCTGGTTCTTCTGCATCAGGGTGCTGCTTGACTTCTCTGTGAGCTTTGAAGCTAAACATTGCTTCATATGGACTAGTTTGTATGGCTCTGTGATGTGTTATGTTCATGGTGTAGCTTGCTTCTGTTGTGAAATGGCACCACTTTGTAAAGTCTTTGTTTGCTTCCATGCTTTAATTCTATGTCATTCTCTTTGGAAAAGTTTTGAACCATTTCATTCTTAAATTCTCTTCCATTATCACAGATTATTTGCTTTGAGTACCCATATGTGTTGCAATACACCTTCAGAGTAGCCAGGACTTCAGTAGCTTTCTTTCCATGCAGAGGATAAGCAGTGACAAACTTGGTGTGGTGATCATTATTTAAAATCAGTGCTTAGCCGTAATCACAAAACTGAGTGCTTACTGAAATGTGTGACACCTTAATGTCACAAGTTTATTTTACACACAGTAGTTTACAGGCAGAGGTACAAATAAATGAGAATGAGCTAATTATTTAAAAATTTCTAACCAGTTCAAAAAATTTTGAACCAAGGCAAATTTTGACCCACAACAGATACATTACACAGCACGAAGAAGCTCCTGAGCCACTTCCTGTACGAGTGACGCAATGCTGCCGCAACACTGCATTAATTCAGTTTTTTGGTTGTATAGAGCTTAAGCATCACTAAAACGGTGCTCGTGAGTCACTGCAAACAGCCAACCCAAAATATCATATTGCTGTGTTGCAACAGCGCTGAAAACAAGTTTTGCCTCCTTGTTTTTCCTTAACTTTGTCACCTGGAATTACATCTGAATGTTCAGTGTACCTGTTCCTGTTTGCATACAGTTTGGCTTAGGCAGGTACAAAAGTTGGACTGGATCGATCGGACCGGATCGGACCAGATCAATTCGGATCAGTCAGTCCGGGTCGGATCAACTCGGATCGACTCAGACTAAACTAAAATAAAAATCACAACATGTAAAGGTGGATTTACATGTGTGTAAATAAAATGCGCGTAAACAATTTCCACTAAATTTTTACGTGCGTAAATAATATGAGACGATGTATGAACGGCTTGTGTAAACGTAAAATGATTTGACGTTGTACATAGAATGTTAGCCACTTTTGAGCACTTGGGGAGGATCAAATGTTCTATCTTTTCATTGGCTTGTTTAGTTTGACCTAATCGGATGATATACTGACCCTGGAAAAAAAATGGAGACTAACACCGGGTATCTATTTTCTATCTGTTACCGAGTTGATCCGACCCGGACTGACTGATCTGAGTTAATATGGTCTGATCCGATCCGGTCCCATCCGGTCCGAGTGATCCAGTCTGACTTTTGTACCTGCCTGTTTGGCTTTCACTTTCATGTCCCTGTCTTGTACTTCTCTTGTTATTCTGTTCTCTCTGAACTTGTGAGTTGGTACTCATCTTTCTCTGAAAGAGAAATTCAACTGGGCTTAAACCAGTGGTTGTATAAGGGGTTGATTTGTACACCACCAAACACTTATACTTTCCATCATTTCAGAGACCTGTTCTGTCTCTACTTCCTCATTCACTCGGGGCCACAAGATTGTGGTCTTCCTGTGGTTTATACCACAATCTTCTAAATACTGCCCAAACACTTCTAAAATGAATTGTGGTCCATTGTCACTAGTTACTGACACTGGTAGACCATGCATCATGAAGATCTCCTCCAAACACTCAATGATCTTGGCGGATGTTGTGGAGTGCATGAATTCTATCTTGTAATATCTGCAGATTAGTAATCCACCACAAACAATACAGGGTCACCTGACAGTAGGGGACCTACATGTAATAGGTCTAGGGCCAAATCTTGCTATGGGCCTCATGGTAAGGGGGTTGACTTGATCGGTTCTTGGTGTGCAGGACTGCTAATGAGCTGACAACCATGGTCATCTTGAAAAATATTTTTACTTCTCTGTCAATTCCGGGCCACCATACTTTTGGCCACAATCTTTGCTTTATGGTGATGATTCTGGGATGTCTTTCACTGGCAAGCATAAGGATCCATAAGTACCCGAGGAGGCCTCAACTTGCTGGATCCTTCTTAGGATCAGCCTGCCTATTTGTCTCTGCTTATGGCCGGGGTATGTACTGCTTGTGCTGGTCAGCTTTCCAATCCTTTCTTTATGCAGTGATGCAGTTCAACAAACTCTTTATCTTCTGCTGACTTGGAGGCTTCTTCAATTTTGTGCATTGTCATCACTTGAAGGGTGGCAGTTACTGCTACAAATCTGACAAATTCATCTGAGACTGTTAGCAGAGAAAGAATCCATTTGCCAAAAATTCAATAAGGGATCAGCTATGTACTTTAATTCAAACTTGCATGACTGTAATCATAAGATCCATTTCTCATTTTGTGTGCACAGCTTTGCTCTGATGGAGTAAATCATCTGCATCCACATGCAACTTGAATTGAAAATCTTCAGGTCTTTCCCTTGGCAGAAGTGTCCTACATTCTCACATCTGTAGCATGCTTTGTTACCAGAATCACTTGTTGACGCCCTCCCTTTATGGTGATGCTTGTTTCCATGGAAGTAGCGTACTGAATCCACAGTGTGGTCACCACAGTGTGGTCACCACAGTGTGGTTACCTACTCTCCAGTTGCACTTGAACAGCCTCATGTGTTGCTATCTACATGCAAAGAAAACGTTTTCATCCATCACTGTCATCACCTACCAACACTTGAACAATCATCATTTGGGTTGAATGACTTTGCATTTGATATCCCATCTACATTATCTTTATTCAAGTTATATTTTTAGCCATCTGCGACTGAAACTTGATCCTCATAACCAGGTGTCCAGCAAACCAACTCTGAATGTAATTGGCCATGCTTGAAGAGTCCCATCCATACTTGTTCACCATGGTACCTACAAAATTTGTGTACACCACAGTGCACATCCCCCCTTCCCCCATCCTAATGCTCATAAATGGTGCATATTATTGAAAGCAATGTCTTGTTTCCTTATCTTCCCTGATGAGCATTCAGATAAATGTAGATTTTATCAAGACGTTAGGTAGTTGAAAGCAATTCCCATATTCTTATGAAAATTGCCAACATAAATTCACCCTTGTTTACTTAAAATTAATGCTGCTGGGGTTTTAATTTTTCAGAAATACACATTGCCAGAAGAATGGCCTTTCCAGGTAATGTCTCACCTTTATTTCTTGACACCCTAAAATGTACCTGGGGTAGAAACTGATGGTGGCAAATTAAACTAATGATCAGGTTTTGCACTGTTCGTACAGCAAATAAAATTTAAGTTGCCATGCTTGAAAAAAAAGGGGAGGGAGGGAGGGAGGGAGGGGAGGGAGGGAGGGAGGGGAGGGAGGGAGAGGAGGGAGGGAGGGAGGGAGGGGGGGGAGGGAGGGAGGGAGGGAGGGAGGGGAGGGAGGGTTGGGGGGAGGGAGGGAGGGAAAGAAATATTAAACGGTTGGGTGTGCTAGGAATTTCTTTCTTCATTGCTTATAAATCACTTTTGTTATGCTAATTATTGTGATATTTAACTTTGTCATGTAAAACAGGAAGCCAGAGAATTGTTTAAAAACCCGGAAGTTGTTAGTGGCGATGATGTGGAGGTGCGTTGGTTAATTTTCTGGTTAATTACTGAAAAACGAAAAACAGTTTATCACAGTAAAACATGCCGAGGAAGATAGTGTACAACAAGACAGCTGCCCCTTTAGTACTTGTGATACACAACTTATTATGTTCCAATTTAAACCCCATCATAATGGTTAGTAAACAGAAAGTAAATGTAGAAATAAAGATGTGCAGATTAATTCCAATTGAGAAGTGGTATGCAGCTTCAAAGCAGTTTAAAATAACAGTCTAGCTCCTCACTGAAGAATGATATGAAATGCATTCATTGCTTTCTTTGACAAAAAAAAATAAGGCAGTACTTGTTAATTTACCTGTTGGCTTTGGAAAGCCATTGGTCCTCCAGTGTCTTGATTATCGTAGACATTGTTCAACTCCTTGCTACATCATACCAATCAGGATAAAGGGAATTTAGAAAGGCATTTGCATATGGACTCTACACATGTACAAGGCAATTGGCACTTAAAAAAGAGAAGGTCAAAATTGATTCAAAATGTTTCAAAATTCACGAAAACACTCCCTAACGATATGAAACTGCAGCCAACAGGATCCTTGTTCCTTGGTTAGACTGTAGGCAATTTATGCAGCGTGCCCAACTGGACTTATCTTAGATCACACCTGTGTTTACCCTAAGTTTACTTTCATCATCATGTTAGATGTTATACACCGTGTGTAAAGGACCAGTATATTTTTTATTCTTCAAGATAATTTCCTTATTGTTTTTCTTCTTGAATCCTTTTAGCTAAAGTGGGAGGCTCCAAACGAAGAGGAGTTAATCCAATTCCTTGTTGAAGAGAAAGGCTTCAGGTTAGAAATTTCACAAACTAGTAATCAGTTTGTCATGAGCATGACACTCTCGTGCGCTCGTGCATGACGTAGCATGGCGTTACGACATGAATTGTGTGCGCAGTAAGGATGCGCATAAACAATTAGCGCGAACGTCCTTAAATGCCATTCTCTCAAACATCTGAAAGTATTAAATGAAATAAAAAACAACATCCAGTTATACATTGACCATATTAAATTTAGCAAGATACATGTAAAAAGAAGAATCTGCTTTAAACTTGAGAAGATGTAAAAATTCAAAACGTTACACATGATTTTAACAAAGGAGTGTGTGTCTGTGTGTCAAGTGGGCAGTTTGTGCCCACATGTCATGAATTAAAAAATATATTTTTTCTTCCACTTTCATCAGATCTCTACATTAAAATTGACATTTTTGCTACATTTTAATAGTATGCGGGATCAATTCATTTACCTTTTTTTTTGTTTCATTCGACAACAGAAAGTGCCAGGTTGTTTCAAAGAAGGGCTCTAGTATTTCTTTTTTGTGCTCATTGCTGCGAGGGGAATTTTTTCATTTCAGTTCCATATTCAGTTTCTAACAAGCATGGGACTAAAATTAAAAATTCCTGGACAATTCCCCAACTTTTATCCAATACCTGTTCAATTCTGTGTGAAATAAAGTTTATAATATAATAATATAATAATAATAATACCTGTTGGATGCTTAAACTGATAAACTACAGCAAGCAGGCTCTTTGGTAGCTAGATGAAAGTGTGAAAGTTTTTTTTTTATCCTCAGCGAAGACCGAATACGGTCAGGAATAAAGAAGCTCGTCAAAGCTCGTCAGGGATCCACCCAGGGAAGACTGGATTCATTCTTCAAAGTTCTTCCCTCACCAACTTCAGCGAACAAAAGAAAGGTAAAAAAAATATATATCACTCTTGAACAAAATAACTCTATTCAAAAATAGATGTTATAACATGGGGTCCAGAATTAATAGTATCATTCAAGTCCTTTTATTTGTTGGCATGTGAACCAAGATAATGTCAAGGTCGTCCAATAAACAAAGAAAAAAGTTGAAGCCAATACTTCTACATCTGAACATAACGTAAGCTAATTAAGCAACCAGATTGCATTATTCCATCTATCTTAACCGTGTGGGAGTCATTAAATAAAGAAGAAAATTTGCAATGTTGTAGTATCAACAAATGATCGGCACTGGACGTTGCTTAAGAGAAATACTTGGTTCGCACTTGTGAAACAAGTGTAGGCACAAGGACATCCACACTGTAAACAAAGGGTGCTAATTTTACTATAGTGCTGTTTTTTTCCTTATGCCTGTGTTTGTTTCACAAATGAGAATCAAGATTACGTTTTGTTGTGATCGTAACCGGTGTTACTAAGTCTAAAATCAAGCTCTCCACTGTTAAGTTATTGCTTGTAAAAGCATCGTCTATTTAATGGATAAGAAATAAAAAAGGTAAATTATTAATTAAAATAAACTTTGTTATCAGACAGCTGAACATGCAACGTTTTTGTCCTGTGATGGGTCCCTTAATAGACCAGTTTCGAATTCGAGAATTTAGTTTTATCGACTGAGTCGATAAGGTAAATTGACCACCGTAAAAAGATTCAAATAGCTGACGTTTCGAGCGCTAGCCCTTCGTCGGAGCGAATCAACTTCGAATCAACCTTGATTCGCTCCGACGAAGGGCTAGCGCTCGAAACGTCAGCTATTTGAATCTTTTTACGGTGGTCAATTTACCTTATCGACTCAGTCGATAAAACTAAATTCTCGTGTTTCATCCCCCCACCGACGCAGCACCACAGTTTCTCTAGAAACTAACCCCATTCAGTTTCGAATTCGCTATGGTCGCTGAATGAAAGCATTGAAGGCGCATTTTTACAGGGTTAGCCTCAATCTGAAGTGATAAATTCACAAATTCAGGCGAGAAGATGACCTGTTTAGAGCTCTGTCTTTTGTTTAATTTTCAAATTTCACTCACCTTCTGCCGGTATTTGTGAATATTTTACATCAGGTCGAGTCTAACCCTGTATCAATGTGTCGTTGGTGTTTGAATTCAGCGGTAATTTTAAATACGAAAATGGCTTATTTGTGAATGTTAACTGTAGCCTTTTTTTTTTCAGAGTGAAGACACAAAAGGACCGAAGGCCAAAAAAGCCAAACCCACAGCTGGGGGAAAGTTCAAGAAACCCAAGTAAAAGATAACCGCCGCTCAACAGCATTGCCGAAATACCTCAAAAGAAGACAGGCTTTGGTCGCCGGCGCTTCCTGATTTATTATTAGTCGGCATTCTTCTTAAACAGAAAAAAAGATAAAACTATGAAACAGAACAAACCGATCCAGAAAACAGCTTACTTAATACATGTTTTGTCGGTTTTGTGGATGGTATAAACTTTTTGTAAATACTCAGCTATGATGTGAAGTTTACGGCGTCTATTCAAGTGACTTTTCGAAGAGAAATTCATCCATGATCAGTTTTTAGCGACACAAGCTGGAAAACTTCAATTTTTGCCAAATGAACTGAACTATTGGATATTTTGATAGTAAACCAGATGAAAATCCCAGACCCTTAAAGCCCGGTATCACTACTCGTAGAGTTCTTGTTATATTTGTAAACTGATGTTTTCTTGAATTTGTTGCCAAGCCAAGTGGAATGGTCACACAACAACCATTCCACTTGGCTCCGTAATAGCCTGTTCCAGGCGTTCAGATAGTGGAGAAAGCACGAATTGTTGGGAGTAGTAGTAGAAGGCTGAAATTAACCCCGCGAATGTATAGGTAGGTATAGTTTGGTATAGGTATAGGTATAGGTATAGGTAACTTATTAATATGTATTATCAATTACCTATACCTTTTGTGTTAATAAATGACTAGGGATAGTGCCTAGGTAAATCATTCATTTGCAAATAATTACCTTCCACGGCCTTCTTAAAACAATAGGAACAATAGCCGTGCCTGAACTTGCCCGCTCTATTCACACTTACTTCAAAACTAAACACAACTGACACAGATATCCTTTACAGAAAAAGATCAAAACAACATGCCTTGACCAGGACTCGAACCTGGGTTACTGCGGCCACAACGCAGTGTCTTAACCGCTAGACCATCAAAGCTGTGGATATTATAATCGGATAAAACTAATAAGAGGGTTCCGAAACATTTAAGTTTAGAATCAATAAATTGTGCAGTATAAAGAACCGCTTCTTATTCTTATTTTCCTCAAAATTTATATAACCACTTCGTCGCTAGAATCTATGTCGATTTTTAGTTTCGCAGCCATCATCCGCTTTAAGTTTTATAACTTTACCCGTAGCTTCAAAGTTCAAACTTTTAATTATACGAACTTACACTGAACCAAATTTGCATGAAAAATTAGCACCTCTTTGTTCAACTGAGTTAAGACACAATGAGATTTCAGTCAAGCTCAATACCCACAGGATGTATCTCAACTTGAACCTATGTTGAATTGTCCTTTGCTTTGCAGACGACAACGGCCGAAAAAACAAACAAAGCTACCATTTTCATCCACGTGCTAAAACAATAAAACCACACTTTGTTTAAGTTCAAACTATATTTATTGATAACAAACAATTTCCTAATTATACAGATAATTTAAAAGCTTAAATGGAAAGGAACTGACAGAGTTGGTTTAGTCTGATTCATCGGGTTTATACAAAGTACTCTTTGATTCACTTGGTTTTCTGTGTCTCACCGCACTGCAATCAGCGTTTCGTGTGAAATTAATCCTCTTGATTCTTAGAATACTTGTAAGGTTCAGCTCTATTTCTGTAACGCCGCGATCGCCTTTTAGGTTTATCGTCACCAACATCTAAGTAATTTACCAATTGGATTCGAGGCCGTTTGCGCTTCGGTGCTGGTGATGGTGTTTGTACTGTGGGGGGAGGGGTCAATACGGCTGGATTTAAAGGTAGTGGTGTTACGGCGGAAGTTTCTTGTATGGTGGGCGCTACATTTGGCGAGGGTGTCGCGACAAATGGATTTAAGGGTGTAGAAGTTGTCACTGCTGTTACTGCTGTGGGTTCTTGTGTCATGGTGGGAAAATTATCTTCCGGATGACTTTCAAAACTTCTTTTGAGAGACTGTTGAGGTCTTGCATTCAATTGATGTTTAAACGTCAGATATCTGTTTTGCAGCTCAAGGTACTGTTTGGCTTTGTCATATTCCCCAAGGTCTGTACGAGAGAGAAGGCTGTCCATTCTGTCCTGTAGTCCCTGCATGGCTGAGACAACTGGAGACGTCGAAAGGTTTTGTTGTCTGAGATACTTTAGTAGCTCCTGAGAAATATTATCTTGTATCCCTGTTTGATTAAATTGTTCTTCACCGGGTAGTACATTCGTACGCAGTCTACAATTATCTTCTGTGGTTGTTTTTAAATCCACCAGGAGATAACCAAAGGGTCTTCGTACAGCCTCTTCGTACTGGTTTATAAAGAAAGCCGTTTGCCCAGGATACATTTGCTTGGCTAGAGTCAAAATTTGCAGTTTGTCTCTGGGATTCTTGAAAAGAACCAAGTAGTGACTGTTTAAACTGATGCTTCGGCTTTCCTTCCCCTGATGAAATAGATTCTGGACGATATAAATGACACTCAGGTTGCGGTGATGAGAACCTCGTGTAAAAAGGTTAACTATTCGCTTGTCTTTGCCGGCGTCAATCATCTGATCGTCAAAGACGATTAAGTTACGTTTGTTGACATCGAAATAGGAATCGTGTTCCAACGCAGTAGGAATACCCTTGACAAATTCAATTTGTGGTATTGTGACTAGCATTTGCATGTACGCGGGCTGCCATTGTGAATAACACCAGACAATCCTCTCGGGTGGTGGGTTTATCACTTCTGAGGCCTGTTGCAACAATGATTGAACCCAAAACGTTTTCCCGGAACCGGTCATCCCTGCAACCATACAAGTAAAAGGGTGCTCAAAGTGAAACCGCTGACACTTTTGTGTAGAAATCGGCATTGCTTTAAATGGAGTGAAAGTGGACTGATGTGTTTGTTGGCCATGTGTCTTTGCATACTATCTTTCCTGCTAAATGTCTTCTCACAAACGGGACAGGACAAATTCATGTCAACTCAATGAAAGCTCAATGTGAACTGAGAAAAAGACAAATGTTGCTCACTTATATAGGCTAGTTACTCCTCAATTCTATTATTTTCACCACCACCTCCACCACCACAATTCTATTGTTTTCACCACCACCTCCACCACCACCACCACCTCCACCGCCACCACCACCACAATTCTATTGTTTTCACCACCTCCACCACCACCACCACCACAATTCTATTGTTTTCACCACCGCCACCACCACCACAATTCTATTGTTTTCACCTCCACCACAATTCTATTGTTTTCACCACCGCCACCACCACCACAATTCTATTGTTTTCACCACCACCACAATTCTATTGTTTTCACCTCCACCACCACCACCACAATTCTATTGTTTTCACCACCACCGCCACCACCACAATTCTATTGTTTTCACCACCACCTCCACCACCACAATTCTATTGTTTTCACCACCACCTCCACCGCCACAATTCTATTGTTTTCACCACCACCTCCTCCTCCTCCGCCTCCTCCTCCTCAATTCTATTGTTTTCACCTTCTATTCCACAATATAAGACAACAACACGCTATTCTTAACTCATTCTACAGTTATGTCTCAAGTAGTAAAGAACAACCGGGGTTTTCTCCAGCTCTTAGCTAATGGTCCCGATCATCAGCGCCAATTTCTTTTAAGGACAGCTTCTCCACAACAGGTTCACGCCTTGTTACATATTATTTATAATATTCTTACGGAAAACATTCCCTGTCCTGAAACAAATAGGCGTGTTTTACTCCCATATAAGGATGCTATTATTAATCTGGCCAAGCAAAACGTTCCCTACAAGACAAAGAAGCAAATACTTGTACAAAAGGGTGGTGGCTTTATACAAGACTTATTGGCCCCCGTTGTTACAAGCCTGGGTGTTTTGATGCTATAAAAGAAACTATGCATCGTTGCACTGATCATTTGAAGCTTGACTTTAACGAGTACGGAACGATATGAAGAGAAAAGTAGATTGGGATGAAGACGAAATGGAGAACGGAATGGAAGACACTATAACCTCCGATGAGGAAAACGATGACGAGGAAGACAACGATTTGCCAAGAACTAAAGATGTTTTACGCAATCTTTCCAAAGCGGTGTCAAAAAAACGTGCTTCTGATTTGTTGCATAGCATGGCCGCTTCCAAAGATATCCTGTTTTGGACACCTAGAGGAAACATACTCCGAAACCAACGCATAATACCCGTGACAAACATCGCAGAGCTGGTTGAGTATGCGCTACTTCCCCATAACGATGATGTAGCCCGACCCCGCGCGCTTAATACCTTTTTAGATGGACTCGCAGAGTTGGGAATTGATAAGCGTTTGATCAAGAATAAAAAACTGTTAAGCGATCTTTTAGAGAAAGAAAAGATCTATCAAGAACAAAATGAATTCGACAACGAGACTGATGAAGGAGATTCAACCGACAACGAAGGAGAGGAAAGCGCTTCTGAGAACAGTTCGGCCGATGAGTCTGAAGAGAGCGACCGAGAAATTAAAAGCGATGACGCGGATGAGAGAAATTCAACCGACAACGAAGGAGAGGAAAGCGTTTCTGAAAGCATGAAAATAATTCAGACAAAAAGTCAAACTCCATGCCA